>JAADVW010000932.1:0-12303 GCA_023335875.1 Elongisporangium prolatum
AGATGGGGCCAAGGTGACAACTTGGAATATACGTTGGTTTCCAATCGCCATCGATAATTCTCTATCTTAGCCCTCAAACTGGTGACTTGTTCACGGCACATGTAACAATGTGTGATGTGTGAGTTTGACGGGATTCTTTTTCCAAACTCGGAAATGGTGAAGATAAACCTCGAGGAGAGTTCTCATTCGATCAACCAGAAATGAAGGACCTTCACAAGGACCCGTTTACTGGAAAGGGAGAAAAGGAGATCCGTCGCATTCTCCACCTCCATCACATATTGCACAATGCACCAGACGTGTTCACTGCAACAAAACGCGTCACAAGGTCAGACTTAAACGAGGCAATAAACTACCCTGCCAGAGTTGAAGTTGATCATCCTCCTGCTTCTACGTCAAGCGTCCCACTCAAGAAACGTGGACGGCCAAGGACAAAGTTCCTCGGAAGCGACGAATGAATGTGGAGTTGGCGCGCGAGATTGATATCACTGAAGAAGTGAATGACGCAGACGATCAAACTTACTCCTTCGGGCTCAAGTTATCCTCTTCACATATTAGATAACATTTATTACAGTAAGTTGAATAGTATTTTGTATAGGACTTTTGATAGAATTCTGATTTGTGTGTACCGTTGGGTCGTATTAACTAATAGTTAAGACAGAATTTTGGACGCTTAAATGAATTCTATCAATATTTGTTGTTTGAAATTCGGTGAATGACAGTTAGAGGACGTATTAACTTGGAAAGAATTAGTTTAGGGGAAACTATCTGTATTGAATTACTTTCAGTTGCGTTCATCGAAAGTTTGCTTCAGCAGACGATTCCACGGCAATAGAGCATTCATGATTCACCGAAAAGGGGCTTTCACTCATATGTCTACTTAGTTCGAGAATGTGACTTGTGTTTATGCTGCTTCTAGACCCCATTAGACCCAGACCAGAACGACCCGATTAAAAGTCTACCCGCTCGTCCAGAAGGACAACGAGCAAGATGCTCGCTGACCTCGGTTTTACCCAACAAAAATAAATCCACGATTCATTTCTCAGAAACGCTCTCCATCAAATTCACATCTTAACGGGCTCGCATTTGGTTGTTGCCATTGGCGTTGATGTAGTATGTGCCTCCGTGGGGTCTCGTGATCAAAACACAATCTCCTTCACTGCTGCTGCTTGACTGTGAGCTGACGCCGGCACTACTTGAGTACGTGTTGAATCTTCCGCCGCCACTATTGCTTTCGAATATGGCGACAGCGATTAGATCGGCTCCGACCTGACCTGACCGATTCGGCTCGTCTCGTACTTCGCTCGTTCTTGATGTCGTTGATAATTAAGTTGCGTTCGTCTTCATCGTCCTTTAACAAAGACCGAGAGAGACAGAGACATGGCAGCCTTTGGCTCGATGCAGGAGGCGACGGTCGAGCTCAAGCTCAGGTGGAGCAGTCGACATGATGATGACTCGGGCTTCTGCAGGCTAGAGAGCCAAGAAGCTGAGCTCTGGGGACGGATCCAAAAGTGAGAGACCGCTTTGTTCGCCTTTGTTGTCGGATCCATGTTCTGAGCTGCCAAATCCCATGTCAAGATGACGTGTGACGCGCTTCACTCCGGATCTACAGTTGACATGAGCTCGAGAAGAGAGATCTAGCTCAGTCTGCATAACCAAGTCAAGATGAGCAAGAAGCCACGCATGAGAAATAATATTCATTTGCCACAGTTACTACCTTCGTTTGGTTCGTTTCACCGAGCTCGCACTGCAGTTCGCAGTAGCAGCACTGTTCGTCGGTCTCTCAAACGTCGGAGTGATCTTGCGCTTAGCTGAGTTGCCGGCAGACTTTTTTGATTTTCCGTTCGCCTTCTTGTCGGATGCGATTTCCTGCTTGATCTCGCTGCCCCCACCTGATCCACTGGCAGATGAAGAGCCCTTTTGAGCGCGCTCATTATCGTGCTCGGTATCAAAAAACCGCGGCAGCTCTGAACGTTGTGGGGCCGAGCAACTCGCGTGGAGTTCGTCCCACGTATTCATCCAGCAGATGAACGGTTTGGCGATCTTGGCCGGATCCATGCCGCCGATGAGTGGCCGCATCTTGAGGCACTCGACACACTGTACGGCCTTACGCTCGCCGTCATCAGCACGGGCGTCCGTGTATTTGTATAGCTGCACAGCCTTTTCCATGCGCTTCAAGCGCTGCAAAAAGTCCTGCACGAAACGCCGCTCCCGGTATTCGATCAGATCTGACTCCTTCATGAGCACCACAAGTTTCTCTTCTGGCACAGAGCATTTCTACAGACCCAACGACACATACAGTCAGTCTGGACAGCATGCTCAGGCGCAACTGGAGCTACTCACATTATGGCGCTTGTCCCAGCGGTTCAATTTGCAAAACCACGTCGCAGGGAGCTCCGAGACGTTCACATGATCTACAGACAAAGATAAAGTGAGAGGATCCGGTCAGCAGCAGTGCGATAGCATTGGACGTACTGGGCAGCCGCCGCCACTTCTGGCACTTGTCGCATTGGACCCAGTCGTCCTGCTTGGAGGCCGACGCTGTTGGACTCATCTTGAGCGGCTCGTCGCCCTTAAGTTTGTGTAGTGCACCGCTTCGCGTCTCCACCGTAGTCACAGGCTGCGGAAGCTCGTCTTCCTGAGCCGAAGATGCGTCCGTTGACGGCCCGTCGTCCTCTTCGTCAGCCGGCTTGACGCGTTCAAAGGACGTTGGGCCCTGCACCTCCACGGCCGTGGCCACGTTCAGGTCCTTCTCGCTCTGCTGCCGCTCGTCCTCCGAGATGATCTCAACCTCGAGCTCGTAGTAGTCCATGGCGCCTTCTTCGTCGCTCATGGGCGCAGGCTCCGGCCACAGAGATGATATGTAGCGCACGCGAGCCATCGGGTCCATTAGCTTGTGTGCGGACGTGAGCTCGATCGTCTCAGCGTCGTCCATGGGCACGCGGCGGTACTTTGGCCTGGACATGCGCCTCTGCAAGGGGAGCGGAGGCGAGTACTCGCTCTCTGGGTCTCGCGGTACGAAGTCCTCGCTCTCGAAGTACTCGCGCAACAAACGGCGTTTGAGGCGGAACACCTCGGCGTTGCGACTGGGGTTGCTGAAGCCGCCGTTGTGGCGATGCACGGGTGCCACCACAGTCCTGGGCGTGCCGTTAGGCGATGTCACGACAGTGGTTTCTGTCGCTGCGACCGGCGGCGGTGCGATCGCGCGGTACGAGATCTCGCAGCGCGGGAACATGCGCAGCAGGCGGTGCATCTTGCTGCTCTTGGGCTTCATGATCGTGAAGTCCTTGAGTTCGATCTCGCGGCTGGGCTCCTCTGGCGCCAGCAGGTACACGTCCACGATCTCCGTCTGTGTCGGAGCGCCCGCATCGGCGTCCTCTGCGGCCCCAGACGTCGTCGCCATGGCGGCCTCCTGGTCTATTGCTTGTCAGGTCAGCGAAGAAATGGTGTAGTGTGTACATACACAATACAAGACCTCTGTTTCCTGCGACAGTGTGGTCAGTGTCAAAGCTACACAGTACCCACGAACGAGCAGACATACATAGACACAGCTCACATTTGCGTACGTGATATTCGACATCATCGAGGACGGTTTCCGCAGCCTTGTAACTCTCTCGAGCGAGAATCATCCGTTGCTTGGACTGCTTTTCGCTGCTTGCTTTCCTCCGTCTGAAAGAACATGTGCATTGAATGTTCCTGTCGATTGCTGGCATCTAGTCTCTCGTACTCGGGATCCTTTTCTTCTTTGCACGTCTGGCGTCTTCCACCTCGTCCTTTGCCGCGCGTTCCAGCTCCATCGGAATCAGCAACACTGGAAACACTGTATCGGGCATCGTTCCTCTCGCTCGTCGGCCCAGTGGTCGCACTCTTAATAGTAACGTTAGCGCAGTCGATGGACTTGTCCTAGATATAGTGGCACTGCGTTTGGGATCGTTGGCTGGATTCCTTGGTCGTCGTTCGCCAAAAGAATGAGACACGGACTATTCGCTCATTATGAGTCTCGGGTGGTACAGTATCATGCAAACGGAGTCCTATATAATTCATTCCGTGAGGAAATGCACCATCGATCAAGTTAATATTCCGTTGAATGCAAACATACACAAAGCTGCAAAGACGAGCTAGATGAGGTAACAGGCGCTGTATACAACGGATCACGGCCCATCGAAAGAATAACCACATGCAAATTCCAGCAAGAGCCCATGAGGTTATATATGTATATTTTGACAGCTATCATGTTTATATACACAAAACGAGTAATCTAATTGGCTGAATACGTGGTGTATGTATAAAAAGGTGGATATAACCGTAATTCCGCAAAGACGCATGACCTCCACCTACCAAGGCGTCACAATCGCAATCGAGATCCCATGGCCGCACCGCCCCCTGCCCCTTCCGCCGCCTTCTCAGCGCTCTCGCTGCACGAGGCCAGCGCCGCTCCGCTGTCGGACTCAGCGCTGGACATGGACCAGATCCTGGCCAACTTCGCGGCCATCCGTAGCGCTCCACTGTCCGAGACCGAAGCCACGCAGCTGCGCGAGCTCTTCGCGCGCAATGCGCACCCCGTGGCCTACGACGGCTTCGAGCCATCGGGCCGCGTGACCCTGGCGGCTGGCCTTCTGCGCGTGCTCAACGCTCAGCGCTTGATCGATTCTGGCTGTCGCGTGCGGTTCTGGCTCGCGGATTTGCACGCGCTGCTCAACAACAAGTTCGGCGGCGACCTCAAGAAGATCGGCCAGGTGAGCATGTACATGGTCGAAGTCTGGAAGGCTCTGGGCTTGGACGCTGAGAAGATCCCGAACTTCGAAGTGCTGCTGGCCTCGAGCGAGATCGCTCGCCACTCGGACGCGTACTGGTCGCGCGTGCTGGACATTGCCGGCCGCTTCACGGTCGAGCGTGTGCAGCAGTGTGCGCCCATAATGGGCCGCAACGTGGACGACCCCACAGGTAACACGAACCGCATCATGTACCCGATCATGCAGTGCGCCGACGGCTTCCTGCTGCAAGCCGACATCTACCAGCTGGGCGCCGACCAGGACTCGGCCAACGAGCTCGTACAGGAGTACCTAACGCAGAAGGAGATCGCGCAGCGCCCCGTGTTCGCCTCGCATCCTGTGCTGCCCGGCCTCAAGCAGGAGCAGTTTAAGATGAGCACGACCGACCCAGAGTCCGCCATCTATGTGGACGACTCGGCCGCCGAGGTCAACACCAAGATCAAGAAGGCCTACTGCCCGCCCGGCGACGTGCACGGTAATCCGATCCTGGACTACATGAAGTACCTGGTCTTCCCA
Source organism: Elongisporangium prolatum (assembly GCA_023335875.1). Taxonomy (NCBI): domain Eukaryota; phylum Oomycota; class Peronosporomycetes; order Pythiales; family Pythiaceae; genus Elongisporangium; species Elongisporangium prolatum. The sequence goes on from JAADVW010000932.1 coordinate 5,286, forward strand.
TTCCACACGACCGACGGCGTCACGCTTGAGCGCAGCGAGAAGAACGGTGGCAACCTCGTATTCGCCACCTACGAAGAGCTGGAAGCCGCATTCGCAGCTGAGCAGGTGCACCCGGCCGATCTAAAGCCGTGTCTGAGCAAGTACATCAATGCGTAAGTACTCTGTATGTGGTGAGATTGGAAATGGAAGCCCACGCTAATGTCTGTGTTTTTGCAGTCTGCTGGAGCCTGTGCGTCAGCATTTCGCTGGTGGTGAGCTCAAGAAGCTCTGGACCAACGTCAAGAAGCTCAAGACGTCGCCCATTCCGGATGGCGACAAGCTCGTGACTCTCTTAGTACCTGGCTGGCCGGAGATCGAACAGACATGGCAGGAATCGCAGCTGTCGCTTGAAGACCGCTTTGCTGTGAGCCGCTCTGTCGGTGAGGAGTGTATTCAGGAAAGCGAGCTTCAGGCCTGTCTAGAGAAGAAGCCGCACCCGGTCTGCTATGATGGTTTCGAGCCCTCGGGCCGCATGCATATCGCGCAGGGTGTACTGCGTACCGTGAACGTGAACAAGCTTACGTCAGCCGGCGCGGTCTTCCGCTTCTGGGTGGCCGATTGGTTCGCTATGCTGAACAACAAGATGGGTGGCGACATCGAGAAGATCCGCACGGTGGGCCAGTACATGGTGGAAATCTGGAAGTCGGCCGGCATGGACATGACCAACGTGCAGTTCCTCTGGGCCTCGAAGGAGATTATCTCTAATGGCGCGACCTACTGGCTGCGTGTCATGGACATTGCTCGCCGCACGACCATCGCGCGTACGGTCAAGTGCTGCACGATTATGGGTCGCAAGGAAGGAGCCGGCATGCAGGCTGCGCAGATCTTGTACCCGCTCATGCAGTGCGCTGACATCTTTTTCCTCAAGGCCGATATCTGCCAGCTCGGCTTGGACCAGCGCAAGATCAACATGCTGGCGCGCGACTACTGCGACCTGGTCAAGATGAAGTTCAAGCCCGTGATTCTGAGCCACCACATGCTCATGGGTCTGAAGCAGGGCCAGGAGAAGATGTCCAAGAGCGACCCCGAGTCGGCCATCTTTATGGAAGACGCTGTGGAGGACGTGAACCGCAAGCTCGAGAAGGCGTTCTGCCCCGTGGGCGTTGTGGAGGCCAACCCAGTGCTGGACTACATGAAGCATATTATCTTCGCTCGCTACGCTAAGCAGGGCGTCGAGATCAAGCAGGCTGATGGCGAGCTGCACACGTTCGCCACGTATGAGGAGCTTGAAGGCGCCTACGTGGCCCTCAAGGTGAACCCAGAAGACCTCAAGACTTCGTTGGCCAAGTACCTGAACGAGTACGTGGCTTTTGGTTGTCGCTGTCTTCTCCTTCGCTGGGTGCTAATACCGTTGCTATATACAGGATCCTCGAGCCCGTGCGTCAGCACTTTGCCCAGGGAGAGGCCAAGGAGCTACTGGCCAAGGTGCGCTCCTTCCGCATCACGCGATAAGCAGCAGAGCGAGGCGATTTGCGCTTGATAGTTAGTGAGCACGCTAAGATCGCAGCATTGATCGTTTCATTGGTGGTCTCTGAGTCTACGATGGGAAGTGTTTCTGACGAAGAGCAAAATGCTTGTCCTTGGGGTTCACGATCTCGTCCTGGTTGTCCGACACGAGCCACAGCGTGAGCGCGTACCGGCGCGCGTCTTTGGCCGATGTGTCCGTGAGCGTCGGCAGCACGTCGTGCACGATCTGGTCGCTCCAGAACATGGCGAGCGTGTCTGCCAAGGGCGGGATGACCTGGATCTCGTCGTCTTTGGTGAAGATGCGCAACTCTCCACCCTGACTCGGCTCCCAGTACGGGTTCAGGTAGTAGACCATGGTCACCTTGCGCTGGTCGGGCAGGCCCGAGTTATCGCAGTGCTTGGGATCTACACAGAAGCGGCAGTCAGCCACAATCCATCGATCTAGCATAGTACGAGGCTAGAGAGCTTACACTTGGACCCCTCGCCGAGACTCACAGCCAACTTGGTGCCGTACATCTGCTCGCTCATCTTAAGGTGCGGGAAGAAGTAGTTGAGCAGCACGGGCGTCTGCAGCAGCACGCTGCGTGTATAGTCCAAGAGGGTGGGCGCCAGATCCCACTCATTACCGTTGAGCTCCGTGGCGAAGACGTTCTCCTTGGCCATGGTCTGGCCGAACTCGTCTGTCGAGAGGCTTTGGAACATGTGGCCTTCCTCATACAGTCGCTGAGCCTCCTCTACGTCACAGAGTCAGAGTGGGTCACAGCGCCTAGTAGTCTCACTCGTGCGTTTCGAATGCATCAAACCTCGCATCTGTAGCGCTGTCTGGGCGCCAGCGAAGTCCTTGATGATGCAGTAGCCATCCTTGGCCAGCCCATTCTGGATCGCGTCGCGCACCTTGGCTGACGCAAAGAGCGGCATCACTTTGATCTCGTCACTCGCCTCGGAGGAAAAGCTGTTGCATCAGGGTTCCCATTCAACCGCACAGCAAACAACAGCACGCCTGCAATATGGCGTACGGCTTCTACGTCTATTTAGCCCACGCACCTGCGCGCCACGGACGCTCGACGACATGACCGACGGCCCGCAGCCGCCCATGTCGACCGACACATCATGCTGCTCATGATGCAGTGACACGCAGCTAAAAATCCGTACCGGTAATAGTACCGGTATTCCCACATCTCATACTGGCCAAACCACGTTCTCCCCATTGTCCGGATCAGATACTGCGATTGATCGCCATGGCGCTGCCTCTGGACGCGCTCGTGTTCGTCTACGGGACACTCAAGCAGGGCTACTACAACTACGACGTGTACCTCAAGCCGGCCGTAGAGATGGGCAAGGCGGAGTTCGTAGCAGCGGCCAAGACGGGCGACCCGGCCTTCCACCTTGTGCTCAAGAAGGACCGATGGGTGCCCTGCATGTATCGCGCGCCCACCAAGGCCGACGGCTACGAGGGCGAGCTTGACGGATACCAGGTGCCGGGCGAAGTCTACCGCGTGGACAGAGATGTGGTTGAGGCGCTGGATATCCTGGAAGGCGTGGACGAAGCCTATTACCTGCGCGAGGACATACCTGTGGAGCTGCTGGAGGGCCCCGACGCTGGCAAGATTGTGACCTGCGGCGCCTACGTCATGCTGCGCCGCGCTGAGCTGCTGGAGCTGACGCGTGTACCGGAGTATACATTGGAGCTACACGTGGGCTACAAGTCCAAGGTGCGCACGCCCAAGCTGCGCATTCTCAAGTGCCTCTACGGCAGCGAGGCCGCTGACAAGGTGCAGGCGCTGGTGGACAGCGGCGTGCAGTTCCAAGACGCATGGAAGCAGGTCGTTGGCTAGCGATGGTTGACACAATACAGTTCATTATACCGTTCAAACGTTCACTTCAATGGGCTCATTGGTAAGCGGTCTATTTTTGATTCGGTCATTGCGTAGCGTGACAGGCAGATGACTCACTGGCTGCTTGGCAAGTCCAGTCCACTCGCATGCCAGAATGAGAGCCTGTGGGTTAACCAAACACGCTCCAATATTTCGCATCTCCTTCAGGGTCGCTATGCTGTTGACGGTGCCGGCTCGTGATATTGACGGCAGGAATTCGGCAACTACGACGCCTACACCAAACTAGCATAGACTACGGGCAATGCGCAATAAGCGATGCGGCCTTCCACCTCGTGCTGATAGACAACGAATGGATACTAACGTCAGGGTGTTCGTGGTAGTCGCCATCTATCCATGCGTAATGAGACCTCAGTCAAAGCGTTGCACGATGGTAAGCTGCCTTCCGTACATTGTTCCGCATCGCGACAATCTGCTGCGGTTCAAGCGCGTGTCAGGGTACACAGGAGATACAACGTCAGTTCTGCAAATGATGACAATACATAAATATTATCAGCATATCTTGGTCTGGTCTACAGTAAGTAACACGTACGCGAACAGTTCACTCCAACACCAAAAGGATCGTGATAATAATGACCAAAGTAGTCGTAATTGCGAAGAACGTCCAGCATCTTCCAGTGTTTATAGTTTACTAAGCCTGATCGCAAACTGGGGATTGCGGCTAACTGTATATTGGAACAGAACGTTTGTCTTTGCAAACAACCTGAGCCTGAGACTTGGAAAATGGCGTTTGGTGTCTCTTGGAGAGACAGAAGAATGTCCCCGATCGATTTGAGCATCTCAACAAGACACTGCCTTCCTCAAGTTCGTAAGTCCCGTGTCGTCAGGCTTCCAAGCTTCATTTAAAGGTGCTTTTAATATCCTAAAGATATGGATGTACAAGTTCCGCGGAGTTTCTGGATGGAAAAGATCTGCGGTGCCCACGTCAGCTTCAGAGTATGCATCGTGGGCTCAACGCGTGCCCAAGCTGCGAATTCTCAGGTTGCCGAAGCATGTTGTCGGATAATTAGGTTGCCCCATTACTATTTAATTTAATGCTCTTGTTTTGAGCTTTACGTTGGGGATTGGTATTCACTTGCCTCGAAGCATTGATCTTGCCATTCCCACAAGATGTACGACTGCAATTCGTTGCCATTTGAACATACAGTAGCTCCTCCAGGCTGCAACCCAAGCTACACTTTGAACGTATCCCATAGCTGCTACGTCCACAATTAAGCTTGCAGCCAAATCAGATCAGACACAAGAATATGCTCGAGACTTCAACTTCGCTCTGTCCTGTGAGACGAAGGAACGTGATTGCGCTGAAGCGTAAACACCGTAGATCAAGCTGTTCTTCCGGTTGGAGCATCGTGGGCGCCGGAATGAGCGCAATCACGCGAACTCTCGATAAGGAGCACATAACTGACTTCCGACGTTCGGTTTCTCAATCGAACGATCGGCTGATAGTTTTTTCCGATCATCATGCGACAACGCGGGGCGGACTAACGATTCCAGTCAGTGCGAAATCTGGCGGCTGTACCGGTCGAAATGATTCACTTTATATTTAGTATAAAATACCTGCCCAGAACTTGATATTTGAAGCATATATTATGTATGATATAGTATATATGTTTAAAGTACAAATTTTATTTATGATGTAGATACTAAGTAGGGCTGAAGCATCATTCTGAGCCCATCCCGAAACCTCAGCTTGTCCCGTCATCAGATGCCTAAAAAAGCTAATTTTAGGTATTTGCGACACTCAAACCGCCGCAATCACTACTGGCCCATTACGCGTCCAATACAGTTCTATCCAGTTGCACAGTACCGTAGATATCAGTGCGTCCATAAACATACAAAACGCAAGTGAATTATTGTCGTGCTGGGCCACTAGCGTAGCCAAACAGTTGCTGGCCCTTGCTGCTCCCGCCAGACCAATTCGTGCACTCCAGGCCGCATGTGTCCCTGCTCTCTGCTCAGCGTTCTCACGGGCTCCAGCTCCGTCGACGCTCTGCGTCGACCCAGCAAGAGCCGTCGACGAGTCAGCTCGCCGCGCCAGAACCACCACCATCACCACGCGCGCCGGGAGTGGCAGGATGGCCTGCTCTTCAGCAACCTCGTCTACCTACTCGCCGGACTCATCTCGCTTTCGTGCGGGCAGTACTTCTGCGCGCTGTTCCAGTGCGGTGCGGCTGTGGCGTCGACGCTCTTCCACCGCTCCAAGGAGACCAAGTACTTGCTGGTGGACGTGATCGTGAGCTCGACGCTGGCCATCGTGTTCGTGTTCTTCGCAATGCACACGGTCAAAAACGAATGGTGGGGTGTTCTGGCAGTCAAGTTAATCCAGGGTGCCATGTGCGTCTTCACCTGGCTCTACTGCGGCCTCCCGGGTGGCAAGCGTTACGAGTTGTGGCACCAGCGATGGCACTACGTCTCGGGTATCACGACCATGACCACGACGCTCTTTTTGAGCATGTACATGCCGGATTTCGACGTGATCCTGCACGAACTGATCCAGGACTACGTGCTTGTGACCGGCTGGGTCGCTTAGGAGCCAATGCATAGACCTTCATTACCATCTGCATCATAGAATAGGAACCTCCCCAATCAATCCATCCAAACGGATTCCACCCATTCCCATCTGATCTTCCTCGTCGCACATCATGAGCCACATTTAGCCTTCATAAACACGTGGTAAAAACTGCCGCACCTATTTCGTAAAAACCAGGCGGGTGGTAAGAAGTCGTTTTTACTGGTTACCCATGTTATTCTGGCCTTCTTCCGCGGAAGGCAAAACCGAAAGGCCGTATTTTTGGGCGTCAGTGCGCGCATTGGGCGCTCGCTTCAACCTCCGACTCCCATTCGGCCGCGCTCCCGATGGCCAGCAAGCTCAACGCCTTCCTGGCGGCGGTGCCGGCCAACCCGCGCGTGCCTGTGGCGGCGGAGGCAGGCTCGTTGCGCGCCACTGCCAGTTTGCCCGCGCTTGTGCTCAAGGACCCGGCCCCAGGCTTCTCGCCGCAGCCAGCCACTCCGCAGCCGCAGATGAACACGCGCCGACGCCGCCACTCTAGCCGCCCGACCCCCACAAATGTGCAGGGCGACACGCTCAAGATATCCATCATCAAGAGCACTGCGGCCTCGAATCAGGAGGACGACGACGAAGAGTCAGGCGTGCCCACGCCTTTGACGCCGCCGCCCAAGCCCCGAGCGCTCTCGCGTCACAAGGAAGAGGATGAAGAGGACGACGACGACGAAGAGGCAGACAGGAAACGGAAGGAGAGCACGGATGTGAACGCCAACGAGTCGGGGGCGTTGCGGCGCATGAGCTCGCACTGTACGCACCATCGCCGCGTTTCTACCGACACGGCCATGTTCAATCGCTATCTGCGACTGCAGGCGCACCGCGATATCGATCGCGAGGTCGTTCAGCACTTTGAGATGGTGCCCATTGCGACCACGGCGCATCGCCAGGAGCAGGTCTATTCACTTGAAGAAGACAACAACGAGCTGCATCGCAATGTGATCGACCCAATCGAGATCCTGGCCGTCCTCCGTCGCGGTGAGACGCTATCAGTCGCTCTCGCGATTGATATTCTCGCACAAGCTACGAACCTGATGAATCTCGAGCAGAATGTGATCAA
>JAADVW010000933.1:0-12273 GCA_023335875.1 Elongisporangium prolatum
AACGAGCGCCGGATCCAGCTTCTCTGGGTGGTTTGTCGTCATGATCACGATGCGGCCAGGACAATCGATCACGCCATCGAGAGCATTCAACAGACCCGAGAGATTCAGCTTGTCCTTGGTATCACCGTCACGAGATCGGATTAAGCTACGCTCGTGGGTCGGCTTGGGGGCCTGGTGGTCTCTCGAGAGCATGACCGAGGCCGCGCAGTCGATGTCTTCCATCACGAATACCACGTCTTTAAAAGTCAGGGTCACGGGCAGATCTCGGTCCTCTACGTGGAAGCGCAGATCGAAGAGCGCGTCCAGCAGCTCCTGGTTGGTCTTGATCTTGGCCAGAGAGATGGTCACGATGTGGCGCTTGGTGTGCTGTGCAACAGCCTTAATGAGACTGGTCTCACCGGTTCCTGGAGGTCCGTGCAGCAAAAGTCCGAGCTTGTAGGGGAATCCATTGATACCAAACTTGCCTGATTTGGCCAAGAAATGGTCCAGAAGCTGCACAACCTGCTGCTTCTCATCAAAGAACAGATTGCTGAAGCGCTTGTCTTCGCCCAAGACGTATCGCTTGTATGTGATTGAGTTCTTATTGGCCTTCTTGTCTCCGTCATCACCCCCACCGCCACTCCCACCAGGCTTGGAATTGCTCTGGATGTACATGCAGCGTGCAGTGTCGTTAGCCGCCTCAACGAGCTCGATCTTCTGGTAGTTGAGGAAGGCGCGTCGTAGCAGTCGATCGAAACGACGCGTGCCCTTGCGCTGCTTGGTCTTGAAACGGAACGAGACCGTAACAGTCCGCGTCTGCACTGCCCCCTTTCGTTCCTCATCCTGATCGTCCGGATCGTCTCCGTGGTAGGTGAAGTGCTGAAGAAGATGCCTGGCTGGATCTCACCCATTCCTTTGGCCACGGCAAGGAGCCTACGCGCAGTCGTTTTATTCGCGATCGTCAAGGTCGCTCGGCTCCTCGTCTGAGTATTATTCGTCCTCACCTTTTTGATACACATTGCAATTGGGCGTAAACTCGTCGGCACGCTTCTGGACAAGCTCGTAGACCACGTCCTGAGAGTCCAGCTTGATCAAATCGGCCAGATGCACAGCGATGGCCTTCTGTAGGATCTTGTCGTACGTCTCCGTAGTGGAGCGAGATACGCCACCATCTCTGTACATGATGGTAGAGTTGATCTCGCGCACAACGAAGCCGGTGTCTGGTTCGCCCAGCACAGCGCGTTTGGTGAACTTGAGCAGCCGCCTGGACGTGTAGGACGACATCAGCAGTTGCAGCGCAATGGGCACAGATACGAATACCAGCGCGTCTACCTGCAGACTCTTGTGGAACGTGGGCGTGTGCTTGATGAAGAGCGCATGCGCGTGCAGTGATAGCGTGGTGGTCTTGGACTCCATGGACACAGCAAAGTGTGAATGACCGAATGGCCAAATCCAGACAACGGTTCATTTTGGTTGTTGGGGTTGAACTATTGTGAGTGATGGTCAATGTACCCATAGATGCGCCTGTCCAGCTCTCGTGAAACACACCAACTAAACTTCTGTATTGCAAGTGCTACCTCGGTCGCTCTTGAACCCAATCTTCTCAACTAATGCGAAGACTTTCACACCGGTCCAGCCCAATGCATGAAGTAGACAGATGCGCTGACTACGTTAGGATGCAAAGTTGTCACAGTATCTGGCTGCTGAGAATACAATGTATACCATGCCCTCTATTAACTCGTCTGTCGTCTTCCATTCGTTTACCGCCGTATGATCGACTTGCTTCGTGTCGGTGCTCCGTGAGTCTTGCCACGGATGTTGCCCTTGCCGCGTTTGGTCTTGTTGGACGTGACCTTGATGCCCTGCGATCGCTTCTTGCGCTTGTCTTCCTTGCGGATCTTGTTCTCAGTCAGCAACTCGTCCTTGGCGTGCTTGTTCACGTTTGCCTTGTTGCCCACCACGCGTGGCTTCTTGCCGTGGCGGTAATCCAGGCGGCGGCCGCTGTCGTCATCGTCGCCTTCCTCGCCGCCTGTCATCACGCGCTTGTGCTGGCGCTGCTCCCACTTCTTGTAGATCTCGCCCACCTGCTGCTTCTTCTTGAGCGACACACCACTTTCGTTACGGCGCTTGATCGAGCCCGAGGCGTTGATCTCGCCGGCAGTCGTCTTGACGAACTTCTTCTTGCGCATGTCCCAGTGCAGAATGCGGCGCTTCTTGTTCATCTCGATGGCCTCATCCGGATTCACATCCATGATAGCCTCTTCAAGACGCGCTTCTTCGAACGAGTTCACCTTGCCACCATCGGCATTCTTGGCCAGAAATTCCTCCGTTGTGTAGTCGCCGTCCTTCATGTAGCCGATGTAGTTCTCGCGGTCCTTAAAGCTCTTAGTAGCGATGTCTTGCTCATCCTCGCCGGGCGTGACGCCCTCGACGTTGCCGGCAGCAGCAGCTGTAGCCAGTTCCTTCGCAGCAAGCATCTCGCGCACCACTTCGTCCTCCTTTTCGCCCGCGCCAACACGCTTTTTCACCTGCTTACGCTCGAATTTGGAAAGGAACACCGTCTTGCGCAGCTTAGCAGACTCCTGCTGCTCGACTGGTTCATCCGACGCATCTTGAGCCTTCTTGACGATTGGCTTTGGTGGATCGTTCTTGTCGTCGCCCTCATTGTCCAAAGCATACGAGTCGTCAGTCTTCTTCTTGTCGGTCGACTCCTTTTTAATGATCTTCTCGTGGATCTTTCGCTTTGTGGCCATCATGAGCACACCAGGCGAGGTCTTCTTGACCGAGTGCGTGCCCGAAGAGATCTCAAAGATCGTCTGCGGCGGACGGAACTTCTGCAGCGACTCAATGTACTCCACCTTCTCGGCCTTGGACTGCTCCTTGACGTACTCGGCCTGGAACAACGGGTGGATCTTCTTTACGAGCAATTCCTTGGCGCGCTTGATCGAGAGCTTGGACGGATCAGCTCGCGTGCGCGCATACATCTTGTAGGCGTTGTCGCAGACCTTGACCAACGGCGACACTTGAGGGTGGTTCTTGAGTGTCTCTGAGAGGTGCTCGGTCTCCTGATCGATCAGCTCGTTGGGGAAGGCGCCGTAGTGCACGTCCGATACTTGCATAGTCGAGAGCGAGTACGGCGAAGCAGCCACGGGCGAGGAATCTTCCAATCGGCGACCGATATATAAATGCAGATCGACCATGAACGGCGTCTCATCGGGGTCCACAAAGTTGAATGCCGCACCGGAGCGACCCGCACGAGCAGCACGACCGACACGATGCACGAACAGCTTGGCTGTGGGCGGGAACGAGTAGTTGAGCACGTTATTTAGCAGCGGAATATCGATACCACGGGCCGCGACATCCGTCACGATCAGCAGGTTGGTCTTCTTGGCTCTAAACTTGCCAATGTTGATCTTACGCGAGGCCTGGTCCATGTCACCGTAGACGCAGGACGACTCGATGTGGTTGGCGCGCAGCAGCTCCTGCAGAAACTCGACGTGGTGGCGCGTGGCCGCGAACACGATGGTCTGCTCCTCGGTCGGGATGAATTCCCGCACCATGTAGAGGAAAAGCGCGGGCTTGTCCATGGATCGCACTGTGAAGAACGTCATCTTGAGGTTCTCCGAGATCTTGTTCTCGACATCGAGCCGGATGAGCTCGGGCTCACTGAGACCGGCCCGCGCGAACTGTACGAGCGCCTTGGGCAGCGTGGCCGAGAACAGCAGCGTCTGGCGACTCGTGGGCATGTTCTTGAGGATCTCCTGCAACTGTTCAGCGAAACCCATTTCGAAGATGCGATCGGCTTCATCGAAAACCACATACTCGACCATCTTGAGGTTGAAATCCGGAATCTCCTGTAGATGGTGCATGAGACGACCGGGTGTGGCCACGAGCACGTCTGGATTGGCAGCGATGGCTTCGAACTGCTGGTCCATGCCTTCACCACCGACGATGAGCGAGATCTTGAGCGACGTAAACTTGGCCAGCATCTTGGCGAAGCGCATGGTCTGCACGGCCAGCTCACGCGTGGGCGACAGGATAAGTGCGCGCACGCCGATCTTCTTGGAGTGCTCCTTGAGCTTCTCGAGCATTGGGATCAGAAAGGCAGCTGTCTTACCGGAACCTGTGCGCGCCATGGCCACACAGTCCTTGCCTGAGAGCACGATCGGCAGCGACTTGCGCTGGATAGGCGTGGGCACCTTGTAGCCCATGGCCATGACGCCGCGGAAGATGGCGGGCGAGAGGCCCAGGTGCTGGAATCCGCCCACACCTGCGCCCTTGCCATTAGACTTGCCGTGAGTCGTGGCGGACGCCCCGACATCCTTCTTAGACTTCTTGAGCAGATCGTCCCCAGCCATGACTCGCTTCTGTAGCTTGCTGCTGCCAATGCCTGTTCAGGAGCAGAAACCATTGGGCGGCAGCCAATACACGCGCTGATTGGACGAAAAGATTGATTGACAATGTGCACCACACCATTTATATATAATTGGTGTACAATACTCTATTTTAGGTAACTGTTTTGATGCCTTTTCAATGAGGAAAGTGGCGGAAGTGGTTCCGACTGATTGGCTACGACAGCAACGAATTGGCATCGTTGACATTTGTAATCTTGACTACACACGGTGGATACCTTGCGAGACGGTGGATACCTTGCGAGACGGAGTGGAAACCAAGTACAGAGACAGGTACAGCTCCTCGCAATCTCGGTTTTCAGTAGCAGAATGGCGTAAATGTCAAGGAAAAAGCAGTCGAAGCCGCTTCATCTCTTGGCATGCATCGCAAATCAGTGATTGACGCACTCATTGTGGTGATGCCACAGCGTTACGAAAGGTGTGCAAGAAATCAGAGTGACACGACCTTGGCTGGCAGAGAGGCTAACGGGTCCGTGCTTGAGAGGTGAGGAGCTCGAGACAGAATGAGAATGAATTAGGACGAGTGCTTTCTCTTATGGTTGCCTACTCTGCTACCGTGCTCGAGACCTAGCTTCATCCTTGAGCCATCAATCACCCGCGAAGGAATCCGAACTTGGTCCGTTGCGACATGCTCGGCTCGCCTGTATGCCGGAGTATCATACACCCCCCATGAAGCGTTGGGGTAAGCACGGATAGATACGCCGGATGCTAAATTGATGAGTGGAGGAGCTCTTGTCGATGGTAACGGCGCCATTGTCGTGGACGACGAGGGTTAGGTACGGCCTGTCGGCGGCGCGCTTGGTCTTGGTTCTGAACTGCTCGGGCATGTAAATCATGACGTAGTCGCCTTGCTGGTAGAAGTGCGCGTGACGCTTGTCATTCTCGCGGTCGTTGTTGACCAGGATCGCGGCGCTTGGTCAAGTAGCTCCAGTTGGCTTCGTGAAGTTGCGCGATATTATGCCCTACCCGAAGAACAGTTGCCCGGGAGACGCGTTAAGGATGCTGTGGTAGCTCGCTCGGACGGAGAAGGCGGCGTAGTGGATCACTTTCTTCCATTCCGCGCTTTCATGGCAGCGGATGACGTTCAGGATTTCAAGGTGCACGCGCCCGCAGATGGCGTTTGCTTGCGGGTTCTTCGTAATCATCGTCTTCGCCTTGATGCTGTAGATATCCAACATCTCCTGGAATTCCTCGCCGGTGAACTCTGTCCCTTGGTTGTGATTCGACTGGCGGGGCCGTAGGTAGTGGCAGAGCCACTCGCCGTCGAAGCTCTCCGCGGCCGTGAAGGCCTGTTTGTCAGGCTCACAGTCAACCGCTTCGCGTCGTCCACGTCGAAGCGGTTGACTGTTTGAGCGTACGAGGCGGTAGTTCACCGTAGTCTTGCTTGCCGCCGTGGACCTTGCCGCGCTTGCATTGCACGCACTTCTTGATAAAGCGGGAGATGGTGGTGTCCATTTTCGGAGTATCGACTTACCATGAGCTATATCAAGGGCACGGCGTATGCGTTTTGATACGAGCGGAGAACTTTACGTGACCGAGGAGCTCCACGCAGCCGATGGCAACGAGCTGTACGCCACCAAAACGGAACCCGCGTGTGTCATGCACGGGCCAGTCCTCCGCCAGCATCAGGACAGCAACGAGATGATTCAGACTATCGAGACCGCATGCCTCGCTGGCAACAACAACCCGGATTACCAGCTCGTGTCCTTGTTGGGTTGCAACCTCCAAAGCGGATGATCGTGTCGGACAGCCTGCGCTGACCTCATCGCGGGGTACCACCACAACCTTAGACACCCAGTCAGTAAGCGACAGCTCAAGAACATACAACAACAGCTTCGCTTCCACCGCTTGTCCTTGAGGCACGTCTCACTCGGGTAGTGAGGTTTTTGTGGTCCGTGTGGACGACCACTTGGAAGACGAGAAGAATCGTTCGGTACTCTAGCAGCAGTTCGACAATGGGCAGCAGTTCGAGCTCCATGATCGTGTAGTTGAGCTGGTGCTTGTTTAGGCTGCGTGATTAATACACCAAGATCTTGGTTCCTTTCATGAACGAGCGGCATGTCACTTGCGCCAGCGTATACGTGGAACGGTTTCTCGGAGCCCGGGAACGACAACAGCACTACTTCTGCAAACGCCTTCTCGATTGCTCGAAGCGTCGCGGTTTCACTGGGAAGCCACGTGAACGGCACCTTGGAGCTCGTGAAACGATACAGCGGCTGGCAAAGCGTGGTTTGTTTGGCACCGTGCCTCGGTAGTAGTTTATCATGCTCAGGAATCGGCGAAGCTCTTTGCGGTTGCGGGGCAACGCGATCTGCCGTATCGCCTGGATCTTCTTGACCTGTGGCGTCACACCGTCGGCACAGAGGGTGTATCCCAAGTAGTCCACCTCGTCGCGCAAGATATGGCACTTCTTGCCGTTGAGGATCACTCCGTACTTGGCAAGTGGTTGCAAGACTACACACTGGCGGACCTTACTTAGCAAGTCGTTCAAAGACTACACGTTGGTGGGCCAAGTGCTCGCGCTTGTTCGTCGAGAAGACCAGGATGCCGCCGAGATACACGACCACGACGTCCAGGCCACCGAAGATCTTCTCCATACACGCCTGGTACTTGTCGGTCGCGGTGGAGAGTCCCACGGGGAGACGTTTATACTGATACTTTCCGAACGGTAGGCAGAACGACATGAGCGAGCGGCTCTTCTGGCAAGTCGCTGCGCGGTGTACCCGAGGTTAGCGTCCGCCGCGGAAATGCACCTGGCCTTGGCGAGGCGCAGCAGGAACGCTCAAATCTTTGGCACATAGTAGGGACTGAGGCGCAAGTACTTGTACAGTCATCGGAAGTGATCAACAGACGCAGGGATCCGTCTGGCTTCGTCAGGAAGAACGCCAGGACGCCATCACGGAGTCGTAGATCTGCTCCACGACATCAAGGTTGATGATCATCGCATCTTGGCCCCGGCCTTTGCTTCATTGCTACGCGGGATGGAATACGGCTTTGCGTGCACTGCCTTGTAATGCTGCGATAGCGGTAGCACATATTTTCATCGAGCCGCATGCGGCCGAGGTGTCCGTCGTACAGCTACCGGTACTCTTGGTCCTGGAATTCGCCTGTGTGCCGACATGTCAAGCGTGCTAGAAACTACATTGGAATCTCTCCAGCAGGGCTTCGTGGCTATGAAAAATGAACTGTTAGTGCATAAGAGAGCAAGCAAGACACGTGAATATCTTGCCTTCTCGGATATTCGAGCAGGAAGCGCGCAATGCTGATTCATAGTCTGAGGCTATTTGTAGCTGTTACTGAGCCAAGAGAACCGCGTGTGGTCAACAACGAAAATATTCCTGCTTTCCAGTGGGATTTACGGCTCTGCGAAGGCAAGCAAGTTAGACTACAGCGCGTATCTGGAGAAGTATTTAACGGGCACGCTGGAGAAACACGTTCTTTGCTTTGTACGTGGGAAAAATCCAATCTGCTTGATGCTGCCGATGCTCGATTTCAGTTCGATCTCAGCGACACCGCTGAGATGCTGATTGTAAAAGATCTCGGCAATCACACTGAAGGAAATCTGCACCATCTCCCGGGACTGTTAGTGGCGATTGAGCTGGAAATGAGCATGGCTGCCCAACTCGAGAAGACAGAATCTCAAGCGATTGGCAAGTTGTTGAAGTCAATTGGAAAGTTCCTACCTTATCACCTGTTGTTTTGCTGACCAATTTGGGAGATCATTGGAATTGCTTGTGGTTGAGTAGTGTTATAAATATAAAGGAAGACACTGTGGACGAGCCATTTAATGCGTTTGTATATTTGGAAGCGTTGTTGCCGACAAAAGATCTCGATATCACGATCCCGTTTAAGGACGCTCCCAAACTTATCACAGGGAATCATGGACGTGATAATTCCATCGGAAGAACATGATTATCTTCTTTAAATGTCGGAGAGGTATTGATCGATAGCTAAAGAATTGGGACCTGACACTAGCATGGAACGAGAACTTGGATTTCAGTTTGTCTGGGCAATGCCTGCGTGTGTTGGAAAGTTTTGTTAGCCTTGGGGTAGAGAGCAGATAGATGCTATCTTGATCAAGTTCAAACGCGCATCCCGTGCTGATTTTACTGCCTTGATTCTTTTTGCACCCAGCAAAGAGTGACATGCGCATTACAGACAATGTGCACCACACTACTGATGGCATGAATATGGTGTGACGCAGGTTATTTATGGTGAAAGCGCAGTCGCTGATATGCGAAAAACGTGTTTGTCAAATCGACAAAATCTAGGACGGTTAGGTCTTACTGCTATTTATAGCGAACGATATGCTCGAGTTCAGTCGATTCCAGCCAATCACAGGCTGCTTTTCGTCAAACAGTCGACCAGTGGCCCAGCAGCTCACCAAACATCCGGCCGAACTCCATGGACCGAGAGCGAGACATTTCGGCTTCGGCTTCCTTCCCCAGGGCCCGCTGCTGCTCCAGTTTCTGCCTCCACGCGCTCCGTTAAAGTGCGTACAAGTCCCATCGAGCGTGTGTCGGCTGTCAACTCTCTGTCCCATCACTAAAGACAATCGGTTGCACAGCCAAGCAGCATTGTTCGTATAGACAAGTGACGCGCTGCTAGAAACGCGCTATACTGAGTATGCAGTCTCCACTCGGTCCAGATGCCGCTGCCACCGTGGCGCAGGCGGCAGCCATTTGGAAACTCGCAGTGCAGAGAGCGAAGAAGATCATGCAATCGGCCGTCATCACCAGACGCTTTATCGGCACCTCGGCAATGATGATCTACGCCTTTTCGTCCTACCCGCTGGCTGAGCCCACAAGCTCGCTGTCTCTGAGTCTGGCCCACGGAACCGACTCGGAAGAGGTCTCCCGACGCGATCCTTTCGCTGTGAACGTACGCCAAGTCGCTGCCCGTGTGGGCGTCAAGAACCCTGAACGGCTGTCGATTCGTATCGCTGAAGAGACAGCCGGAGCCTCCGTCGGCGCAAACGCCACTATCCGCTCACGCGGCGCTTGCGTCGTGCTGCCCATGGATCTCTACGAAGCGTTCCATGCCACACCGGAGCTCCACAAGCAGTACGACATCCCTAGCAAGGACGAGATCAACTTTGTGCTGGCCCACGAGTGCGCCCACATCGCACAGAACCACGCTGTGATCTCCGGTCTCGCGCTGCCATTGTCTCTGCTGGCGTCCACATATACGATCAAGAAAGTGCCCAACAAGTTTTTTGCGGGCGTCATCGGGGTCTTTGGACTGATTGGAGGCAACATCCTGCTGTCCTGGTCGCTAGAGCACGCCGCAGACCACGCGGCAGCTGAGAGCGGATACGCGCACGGCGGCATCTCGTGCTTTGAGCGGAAGCTGTCACACAACTGCAAGCTCCGCTCGATCTTCAACACACACCTGATCACCAAGGAAGGCAATTACCTCGGCGATACTTCACATCCGATGCTCACGTCACGGATCCAGCACCTCAAGAAGATCGCTGAGACCCAGGAATCTAATTGCGCGTACTGCCTCAAGCTGTAGGCCCAAGTTATTACCTGTAGAGATTAGTTTCAAACTATTAGATGATGTAGATGATAAAACCCAAAGTGTATATATATTTAGCTTGTCAAACCGCACTGTCGACTATTGAGATATCTAGTTGTGTATCAAACAGAGACCGAATCGGGCCTGTGAATTGAAACGTGCCTTGTACAGTTGTCAGGTAATTGTGGAGTCACCACTCGTGTCTTTATCACTGGAGACAGAGTTTCCACTCAGTGGTGACAGAATCGCGCTGTGCAGTCACCAGTCCATTGACTGACCGCACTGATGCTGGTTGTATTTAGTACCTACGGCACCTCGGAAGAAAACCTTGAGCTGCTGGGATCTTTGCGCCAGCCAATCAGCGTGCGATATAGTGGCCATGCTTGTCATTTCTATGTGTGACGGGGGAATTCGAAGGTTCCGCGCGTGCATAGCCGGAGCGTGGCGGGTCGCAATGGGAAGCGCTGCTTCTGGGTAAAGGATCGTCTCTGCGTCATTCCTCCCAAGTCCCTCTCGACCTCATGGGCTCAGCGCACGACGAAGGCTGCCAGGACGTGGCCATGAGTGCGTCTCCGCGGCTGCGCATCGATACGGGTGCCGCTGCTGCAGCAGCGACTTCCGCTGTCTCGCTGTCAGTCTCGGCACCCACGTCGCCGGCCGACGAGCTGCCGGGCGGGCTCGACACGCCGCAGGGTAGCGAGATCAGCCTGGCCAGCAGCAGCCCTCTGGGCACCAAGCGGCGCCGCAGTGACGACCCGCCCATGTTTCTCGAGAAGACGTACGACATGCTCGAGAACTGCGCGCCCGAGATCGCGTGCTGGTCGGCCGCCGGCGACAGCTTCATCGTGAAGAAGCCGCTCGAGTTCGCCGAGACGATCATCCCGGTCTACTTCAAGCACAAGAACTTCAGCTCGTTCGTGCGACAGCTCAACTTCTATGGCTTCCGCAAGGTGCGCGTGGACGCCGCAGAGCTGGCGCTGATCGACGGCGCCATGGACCCGAAGGACTGGTGGGAGTTCCGTCATGAGAAGTTCGTACACGAGCGCAAGGAGCTGCTGCGTGAGATCAAGCGGCGCACGCTGTCGGAAGCCAAGACCACAGTGGACCGCAACGAGATCGACGAGCTCCGCGCCGAGGTCGCGGGACTGCGCGACCAGATCCAGCTGCTGAACAAGCACATGCTCACGGTCATGCAGGCCGTGGCTGTGCGGTCTGGGCCGTCTACTGCTCCTCAGCAGGCTCCTGCCATCCTGCCGAGTCACCGGGCTCCCGTGGCTATGGATCACACAACTGTGGCCCAGCTCAGCATCAGTGCGCCGCCCCCACAACAGCAGTACTACCAGCCACCTCCTACTCAGGTCCAGCTTGTCGGATTGGCCAGGAGCCCTCACTTGCAGCCATTCCAGAACAGTCCAACAGCGTTGTATCACTTGCGGCCGCTGCAGTCAGTTGGATCAGATGCAAACCAACAGCAGCATGTCCACGGCATGCAGCAGAGTCCGCTGCCGTCCTATCAGCTGTTTGCTAGTGGCGCTGGCACGCCACAAATGAGTCACGACGGGTCTGGCCGCCGTCCTTCCCCTCTGGACTGGAACGTCGCAGTGTCCACGCCTCGTCAGACTGCATTCGAGTCGTCCCAGTCGCAGCGTTTTCCTATCGTGTCATCGTATCCTGGAGGAGCTGCGACCCTGCCCAGCGGCTTGGCTTCGTCCTCGCACCAGGCTGCTGATTCTGCTGCTGCTGTCGCAGGCACGATCGCGGACCTGTCGAACCTCATGCGCAACAATGAAGCTAATGCCAACCGGTCGGTAGCGCTGGCGGAGCAAGAAGAATCGACCCAGCGAGCGGTGCGTCGCCTGAGCATGGTCGCAGTTGAGATCCGCCATGCGCTGCTAGCGTGCATCAACGCCAGGATCATGGGCGTTTTGCGTGTTCCTCGCCAGGAGACTGGGCCCAAGGACATTGACGCTATAGCGCAAGCTGTGGCGACTGATATCCAAGAGCAGCTCGCTCGCGTGAACGAGAGTGGAGCCAGCAACAGCATGGAAGGTTCGTCGCCCAAGCAACAGGTCATCGTGGACTTGGAGACCACTCGCATGTACCGCATCGAGATCCTCAAGTACCTCTCGCGGGAACTGCCTCGTGCAGTGCAAGAGTCTGTCGAGAAGCGCCTGCCTGCGTCTCTAAAGAAGAGCTTCGACCGGTCTCTCATGGCTTTGCTGGTGCAGAAGGCCCAGGCAGCGCTTGAAGCGCAAATGCGGACTGAGACTTCGTCCGTTCCTAATGGGCTTTAGCAAAGCAAGCTCCTTGTCCATCTATTTATGAGGGACTCGCTCTGCTAGAAAGACACGAATACAGACAG
>JAADVW010000934.1:0-12240 GCA_023335875.1 Elongisporangium prolatum
TCTTGTCCGAGCAAATAGTGGTGGCACTGCCCATGGTCTCACAGGCATCCAAATGACGGACTAAATTGTTGTCCACCAGCATTTTCTTGACTGAGTAGGCAAGAGCGATGGTAACAGCAAGCGGAAGTCCTTCAGGAATGGCCACGACCAGCACAGTGATAGCAATAATAAAGTAGTCGAGGTAGTCAGACACGTACTTGCTGTGCCAGCTTTCACCATCAGTACCAAAAGTGTCGATCGAGAAACGGATTGACATGATAACAAAGACGAGCACAGCCACAGCCATACCAAGCTTACCAATCAGCACGGTAAGGTTGTACAGCTTGGCTTCAAGAGGAGATTGCGACTCGTCATCATCAAAGTTTTCGTCGCGTTCAGCAACAGCCACGCTTTCCTTGGGCGTTTCCATTTCAACGTAAATTTCATCCGGGTTGTTGTTGCGAGGTGAGGCTTGAACGCCCGCGCCTTCTGTCTTGGGGGCGCCGCTGGACTTCTTGCCGTTGATCAGCTTCTTGATAATACCAGCTTGTGAGTTTTCACCCACACACACCACGAGCATCTTGCCAAATCCTTCCATGACCTTGGTGCCAGAAAGAAGGAACGGGTTCTCTTTGTTCTTCACAAGCAGATCGGATTCGCCCGTCATGGCGCTTTCGTCCATCTTCAGCTCCTTCTCGTCGAAGACGAGACCATCAGCCGCAATGATGTCACCGACATCCACACGAACAATGTCGCCCACGAGCAGGTTCCATTTGCTGACTTCAAACGGCGCGCCATTGCGGATCACTTTGATCGTTTCGTCTTCTTTGACAGCGTTAAGCGACTGGAACTGCTGCTCTTTCTGGTAGTCGTTGTAGGCCGTGACAATGGTCACAACTAGAACAGCCAAGATAATACACGCGCCTTCAATCCAATCCGTGCTCGGGTGCTCGCCGACTAACGCCTCAAGCACAATGGAGAAGATACCAGCCGCAGTCAGGATAATGATCGTGATATCCTGGAACGCGTCCCACATGAGCTCAAAGAAGCCCTTCGACTGTGGGGGTGGGATGTAGTTTGAGCCGAATGTGTCGAGTCGGCGCGCGAGGTCGGCTGCGTCGTTGTTGTCGAGGCCCTGGTGCAGCTCGACGTTCAGCGCAGCGGCCACGCCCTCGATGCCGCCGAGGCTAGCGAGCTGCTCGTGTGTCTTGTCATGCGGCGTCTCAATGAGCCCAATGAGGTCACCCGTCATTAGCCTGAACGCCATGATAACGTTGGTTTCCCTTCGGGCCAACTGAGCGCACTAGGCTGAGGTTCGTTCGAGGCCGCAGGTTGACGAATGAGCGAAGGGAACCGACCCCCTCCCTCCGATTTCGACTAAGCGAGGACGATCGATCACGAGCAGGTCTGGTCCGAGGAGGAGGGATATCGGGGGAGGACGGGCGACATGTACGTATATTTCAGCAAAAGGATTGGGGGAAATCGATTGGGAATATCCAGTAGTAGGATCGACTTCGGCAGGGTAATTATATATAGAGGGAATCTTTAGGCTGATTTTTCGGAACAGATTTTAATCGCTTCTGATGACCGTCGACAAGAAAGTCGCCACCTGGATACGTTGAGTGCAGTACAGTATGTCGGTGGCTATTTGCTTTTGTTCTGTACATAGCGAAAAGTTATTTAAATAGCTGGTCTTACCGTAGAGCATAGTATTTATAAGGCAGATCTGCCGGTATTATGAGCATGATGCATTTGTGGAGTTCCATTTTCGTCTGCTTGCGGTCATTCCCCTAGCCGCAACGTGGTGCCAAGCTCCCATCCAGATGAGCGTTCTATCCGTCGAAGTGAGGGAGACACGTTTATGGAGTGCGCTTGGCAATAGGTCTGATCCGTTGCACAGTTGGTATTGAGTCTGGAGAGAATCTTCAACATTCAGCAGCCAAAGCTTTCGACTAAGGGAGTCACGTACGTGGAGACTTTGGCAGCTTTAAACCGGGCAAAGCCGGGCCAGTCACGGTTGTCGCATACGTTTTTGACAGGGACCTCGCAGAATGCATGGTTTAATCGATGGCCCATCCGTGTCTGGCCTCATCTGGCGGTCTGATCAGCCTCTAAAATCGCATACAGCGGCTGACGAGATGCTTGTGACCTCCGAATCGAACCTCACAGCAGAAAATCCAGAGGCTGCGTTCTTTGACGTTCGCTTGTTGCCGCAGCTTTGGCTCATGGGAGCGCTTTACTCGATGGGTGCGGGTGCGACAGTCACCATCTATGCACGCTCTCGTCCCTTCAGTTCAGATGAGTGTAACCAGATTCGCTCGCTTTTTGTGGGTTTGTGGACTGGAGCGATTGGGTGTGGTGCATAATGAGCCATCGACTGCTGTCCGTATACATACACACACGAGTACCACTTGAGTCAGCTGTACCAAGAGTCAAACGCTGTAGATGAAACGGAGCAAGCCACTGATCTCTTCCCGCTTGGGAATGAGTGCAGTGCTCTGGATACCCGGCTACAAGTCAGCCATAGGATGGGATCTGCTTAATCCGGAAGAGAGGCATAGACTGTCTGTTCCAGAGTTTGCTTGGAGGGTCATTGGCGGTTGATCTGAGCTGTCCATTTCCATCTAATGCAATATGTGAACAGTATGAGCGCGACTCCGGCCTCTGGATCTTGCGACTTGTCGTGGAGGTTTATCCAGATCCTTTTCAACCAGCTGCCGCAAAATGCGGCGGAAGTTGAACTCGACCTTTTTCGAAACGCGCAAAGATCCGCGAAATGCGCTGCAAAGAGCTGCAGAGTTCAATCGTCTTTTGATTGGCTATAATAGAAACAAATCGATACAATGATTGGCTGTTAATCATAACTTTTCGCTAAACTCGGCCAGTGCGCGCATCTGGAGAGCTCATGCTGCAGCGGCGCCTGCTTCTCGGATCTGGTAAGAGGATATGGCGTCTATTGCCAGCATAAGCCGACGCTCTGAACCTGAAGCTACTGGTGTTGACTATAATCCGCCATTGATGTTCGTTTATGTGGCTTCAACGGACAGCGGCGCGTGCCATCCGCGCTCCCTGGCGGTCGCTCGAAGGTAAAGACATGCATCGCACTTAGCCGCAGCGCCACCTGAACCCCCATCTCTCTCTTCTCGTTCTTCCGTGGACAGACTTCAAGTGGCGTGGGGCATGCAGGTGCCGTTTCTTTGTGGTCCGCAGCAAGCGCTGCGCTTGGGGGCATTACTGAGTCTCGCCTGCCTGTGCTACGTGTATCGCTGGAGTGAGCGCCTGATGCAAATGGAGACCAAGACTGAAAACAAAAGCGGGAGCGTATCGGCCGTTGTGCAAGCCGACATCGCCATCATCGGCGCCGGACTGGCTGGTAACGAATCCGATTGTCCACTCCGGGGGTCTCGCTGGACGTTGTGCTGACTCTGCGGGTACTCTGTTTTCAGGTCTGACCGCTAGTCTGGAGGCTGCGACGCTGGATCCGACGCTCAAGATCGTCGTGATCGAGAAGGAGCCCAAGGTGGGCGGCAACTCGGCCAAGGCGTCTTCAGGCATCAATGCCGCCATCTCGCCCCAAGATGAGCCAGTGTTTGAGCAAGACACGCTCAAGTCTGGCGGGGGGCTGTCTGTCGAGAGCCTCGTAGAGACGCTCGTGCAAAAGGTGCGCTGATCTTCCTCAAGCCTAAAGGCTCTTGGCTGATGCTGATGTTGTGGCTGTAGAGTCCATCGGCCATTGAGTTCTTGGAAAGCAATGGAGTGGATCTCTCGGTGTTGTCTCAACTAGGTGGCCACTCGGCCAAGCGCACGCACCGCAACAAGAGCGGACCGAACGTGGGCTTTGCGATCATCAGTGCGCTGCAGAAGAAGATGGCCGAGTTTCACAATATCGAGGTCATCACGGGCGCATCGGCAGAGGCGTTTGTCTTCACGAACCAGCCGGAAGACCGTCAAGAGCGGTCGCGCACCAAGGTCACGGGCGTGAAGCTTCACAAGCAGGATGGCTCGCGTGTGGTCGTGGACACCTCCAGTGTCATTCTGGCCACGGGCGGGTACTCGGCCAACAAGCAGATGCTGCACAAGTTCGCTCCGGGCATGGAGACTTTCCCGACCACGAACGGTCCGTTTGCTCTGGGCGACGGAATCGGTCTCGCGGAGACGCTCGGCGCTGACTTTGTGCTCATGGACAAGGTGCAGCTGCACCCGACCGGCTTCATCAACCCCAAGGACCGCGACGCGGGCCATCGCTTTCTGGCGCCCGAAGCCGTGCGTGGCTCTGGCGCATTGCTCTTCAACGCACATGGCAAGCGCTTTGTGAATGAACTGGCCACACGTGATGTGGTATCCAAAGCGATGATGGAACAGCCGAACAAGATGGCGTTCATGCTTTTGTTTGAAGGCATTCAGCCATTGGAATCGTCGTTTGGCTTTTACAAGCACATTGGACTGGTCAAACAAGTCAAGTCCGTGACTGAAGCTGCCAACTACTGCAACATGGATGCCCAGACCGTTCTGAACGAGTTGAATGCGTACGCAGAGGTCGTACATGAGGGCAAGGCGGATGCGTTTGGCAAGACAGTGTTCCCGTACCCGATCTCTCATATCGAGAGTGTGGACACTCCGATTGACATTCATGTGATGGAAGTGTCGCCTGTGGTGCATTATTGCATGGGTACGTGTCCTACTATGGTATTCAAAGCGCCAAGTGTTGGGTTCATGGGATAGTCGTATCTGTAGGTGGCGTCAAGATCGACGATCACGCGCGCGTGTTGCGCAACGACGACAGTCCGATTGAAGGAATCTACGCTGCCGGCGAGGTCTCGGGAGGACTGCACGGCGCGAACCGTCTGGGCGGCAATTCGCTCGCTGAGTGTGTCGTCTTTGGCCGCATTGCAGCGCATGAAGCCGTGAACCAGCTACGTACGCAGCAAAACTGCATGTCAGTGCCGTTTACGGCCATTTAAATCCAGTGTGCTTCTTGTTTACTTGAACGGCTTGTTCCCTGCAGTTCTTGCGTAGAGAAGAGAGACCGGAGGCGGCTGCGCACTATCGCTCTCTTTCGTTCGTCAAACAGTCTGATGCCTCGAAATTGTAATGACACAAATGAATCCATGTTGGAAATATAGCCATTTGCCTATTCTATCGGTACAAGTACTGCGTGTACCGGTATCCTGTGGAGCCGCTTGCGTTCGTTCGAAAGGACGTCTGGACGGATGCACTCCAGCGGCTCAGATGCGGCGGCGGCGTCCAGTGAATCGGAGTATGAGCTGCTCATTTCGTCTCGCAGCAAGATCGTTGTCTCTCCATCCAAACGGTCTCGATCCTCCGGAGTCCATCGCCACAAAAGCTCTAGATCTGCAGATCAGCAGCAGCCGTCGCCTCGATGGCAGAGCAACAGAAGGACCCAATCCGGCAGGCATCCACTTCCAGAACGAGGTCATCGCAACAGTAGTGCAGCGCGAACAGCGCGATCCAGCCAGCTCACCTTTAATGAGGAAAGTGGGGACGGCAGTTGCGAAAGCGACATCGAAAGCAGTGAAGATGGCGACGACAGCCACGGGGGATCTTTTCGTGGGAGTGGAACTTCGCCACGGCACAATTCGGACTTCTCCAAGTTCTCGATGGCGGTCCCACCGCCTCCGCTGAAATCGGGTTTCAGAAGCAAAAGTGGCGACAAGCAGTCCGTGCGTCTGGGTTTCGATGAAGACTCGGTATCGTCGCTGCCAGAGTCGCCGCCACTAACGCCAACGCAAGAGATGGAGGAGCTCAAGCGCACTCTCAAGAAGCTGGCGAATCGTAATGATTCGGATCCGGCTGACAAGCCGTTTTCTTCCTACGAGCAATTGCGCGTAGCTGCAGGTTTGCACGGGAGCGAGGCATCCATCCGCCCTGATGAATTCGTCTCGAACGTGAAGCGAAATGCGGGGCCGTCGCTGAAACAAGGTCGACATGGGTCTGCGGGCGTTTATGCTGACCCATCGGTCGAGAAACTTCGCATACAGGTCACCAGCAAATCAAAATCAGTGCCTGGTGCGATGTTCAGCGATCCCAGTCGAGCAGGAAGCCGTATGTCGTCGTCGAGCCCGAAGATGAGCGTGAACCAGAAGCTGTTCTCCCAGCCGACACCACTGCCTGTTGATTCTAACGTTCCGCAGGGCAGTCGAGCCGTTCTCTCGGCGCTCAAGGCGCTTCAAGACAAGATCCGGCGTCTTGAAGACGAGCGCGAGAAGCTGCAGCTGGAGCTCTCGGATGCAAAAGTGCTGTCACGAAAGGTTGGCTACAAGATGTCTCTGCAAGTGTGAACTCATCTGACTATGTGCTGCTTAGCGAGAGGCCGAAGCCGCTTCGATAGAGAAGAAGTTCTCGTACGAGCTGGGCCAGTCGAAAGAATCTGCGAGAGCTGCTTACGATGCATTGCGAGCCGATAAAGAAGAGCTCAAGCTCGAGCTCGTCAAGTACGAAGAACGCAATGAGGCCATGGAGAATGAACTGCACCACTTCCATGAGCTCATGAAGACGTACGCGTCGCAATCCGAAGATCTCAAGACGCAATTGGAGCTCTCTGAAGCCCAACGGACGCGAATTCAAGCAGGTGATGGATCGCCAGAACCCGCTTGTTGTCTGTGGACGCTAATACTACCGTCGTATAGATATGGATCGAGCCAAGAGCAACCACAAGAAGACTGTGCAGCATCTCAAGGCTGAGCTTACGATCGCTCAGCAAGAGCGTCAGGCTGCTCAAGACAAGATTAAACTACTCGAATCGCAGCTGGAACGTGAGTCAACGAACCATCGTGAATCACGGGAGCGGCTCCAGAATTCAGAGGTCAGAGCCGCAGTTATTGACTGGCATTCAGGGTTGAGAATGACTGGAACGCTCTTCTTGCACGCAGCAAACGGTCGCAGCGATCTCGCAGCTGAACGAAAGGCTGGTTGCCAATGTCTGGGAAGCGAACGAGGCTGCGCATCAGGCCACGAAGAAGGCCAAGAAAGCCACACCGCGAGTGTCCACGTTATCTCGTTCGACTGCAGCGAGTCGAGCTGCCAGCGCGTCATCTGTACCAAAGCAACGCCAGTCAACGACGACCCGGAGATCAGTAACTAGCGCCAGTGCAGCGACCAAGAAAGCCAAGAAGAACGCGAAGGCTTCGTCCAGCAACAACATGGAGCTGTTGCGTGACGCAAATCTGGGGAAGTACGTGGCGTAAGGCAGCAGAGGAATGCTGATGACTCATTGTTCTCTGACACAGCGAGATCCCATTTCTGCTTGGGCAATCGGCCAATAAATCGTTCTCGATCATCGGAAGTGTCCAGGACGCGATTCGCCAGTGCGATACGACCTTCATGACCCCGACCACCAACCCAACAACAGCAACTGCCACCACAAGAAGACCGCTGAAGCGAAGCGTGAGTGCCAAAATCCTCGGCACGGATGCACCGGCGAAGACTCTGCTGGCTGAGCGCGCGAGTCGCAAGAGCTCCAGCTCCAACAAAACCCCGACCGGTAGGAGTAAGCCTCCGCCAATCAAAGTGCCCGTGGCCTCGACATCGTATCCGAACCCTGTACAGGTATGCTCTGCAGGGCCACGAAATGGTCTGCGAGGCAGCTATTGATCTGTGGTTTCTCTCTTGGGGCAGTCCAATATCATGGACGACCTGAACGTCGCGGTCGGAACGGCAGAGCGCGAGTTCCAGGCGCTTCACGCTCGGTAGTACAATGCAGAGTTAGCCATGTTTGTCTCTTCCTCCGCTCACTCGAGAACGTTTGGTGCAGATATAAAGAGATTGTCTCTGGGATTGAAGCGGGAGGCGGATCGGCACCAGAGCTGTCGAGTGCACTGGGACCGCTGCTTGACGAGCTGGATGCCAAGGGCAAACAACTCAACCTGCTCAAGCAGGTGTACGACCAGGCAGCGAGCAGCAACATCGACCCGATTCGGCACCGCGTCCACAGTCCTGACGCCATTCGACGCAAGACTGCGTCGCTGCGGCTCTTGAGCGATTACCGGCAGCTGGAGCGAGACGCGAGATCGTCTCCACGACATGGCCAGCAGGACTACCTATAAGCACTATGTAGCAGCTAGCTTAGATCCAGCAGGAATGGAGAACCATCTATTCCACGTCCAGTGTCGATTGCCTCGTGCGCTTTCTGGTCGCACGCATGCCGTTCTCGCGCTGGAACCTGTGTAGGTGCTTTGTCTATGGATAGAGCGCAGCCAGCATCAGAACGTGGCGTGCACAGGAGCGCAGGCAATGGGCTTACCAAGGAGCTGTGTTTGCGTGCGCAGAGCACGACATCTTCGGCCTTGATCACTTTGCGGTTGGCATGCGAGGCGAAATGCTGCAGCTCCGTCGCCATGACTGCCACAAAAGCTATGCGTTAAGAGCGATGTACGACTGCCAGCAGTCTCGAGCCAATCTCACTCTCGGCCTGTTTGAGCACCAGGTCTGCTAGTACCAGCAGCGTGTCCTTGGTCGGTGCCGGCTTGGGTCGCGCCTGTCGCTGCTTCTGCGCTGCAGATTCCATGGCCAGCAGCATGAGAGCGCGCCACCAAGTGAGCCACACAGAGAGTAAGGCGAGCCAACCTGCGTCTTCGCATATGAAGCCCACAGCGTAGAGCACGCTCTGGCGCAGCGCCAGCTCCGGATCGTCCTCCCGGTTCATTTCCACAGCGTAACCTGGCCACAAAACGTACCCCGGGTACGCAAGAGTTTCTGATTTCGGGTTACGCAAGCGATGCAAAATGACTGACTGACACATGTCCTAAGCAATGTGATGACTACACGCTGCTCGCGACCTGCTGCAGGAACGTGTTCTTGATGTGATTGAACACAAACTCGCCGCAGACCATGGCGCCCGACTCGGTCGAGTGCGCGAACCGTCGCGTGTCGTTGGTGAGCACGGGCATGTCAGAGCGAATGTGGTGGATCTTGGTGCAGACCGAGCGCACGACCACGCGCTCCACGCCGTCCTCGCATCGTTCGCGACGCACGAGCACCCTGCAATAGACAGACAACAGCGTCAGTATGAGCAGCACACAGATACCAAGCAAGAGAAGCACTAAGCGAGCTAAACGTACGATCCCACAACGTCGCGCTTGAGCTTCGTGTCTTCGCACAAAGGATAGAGCGCGTCATGGTCGACAAAGTCCCACACAAGGATGCCGTAGGACTCAGTGACGCGGTAGAACGAGATGCCGCGGGTCTCGACCAGCACGATCTCGTCCAAGTCGCGCTCGTTCTGGTACTTGACAGTCGCTACGCCGTAGCGCACGTTGTAGCTGGGTGCATCCGTGACCTTGGCTTCGGCCTCGATAGGCTGGTACTGTGGCCACTCCATGCCGCTGTCGCGGATCGCAGCGCAAGCACCAAGGAAGATCGTGTTCATGTCCAGCGTGTCGAACGCATAGACGCTGACGGTAGTGCCGCCGAACTCATCGGGGGCCTCCGTGTGTATGGGGCGCGCACCAATGTACGGCGTGGTGAAGTCGATGCCATCGGTCTCACGCAGCAGCACGGCCATGGCCAGATCAAATTTGGACTCGGCGCAAATCGAGTCAATATCGCGCCGCCGGGCGGCCGGCGCTGCGCTCAGTTGCGTGTATGTGTGCAGATACCGACGCATGTTGATATCCATGAGCGCCGGCGGAGTCGAGATGAACGCAGACTTGAGCTGCGCCATGAAGCCGCTCTGCATGAAGATGGCTTTTCGCAGCATGGCGTTCTCGTCCTCGGCCTGCTTGCGCTTGCGGCGGCTCGACATGGCGACCTCCTGCCACTCAGCCATGGCGCCTTGCGGACGCATAAGCTTGTGCTTTGACCGCAGGTACTCCAGTTGGCTCTGGAGATGCTCAGCCTCACTGCGCAGGTCCATGAGCTCGTGCTACAATCGTTCCAATGCGTCAGACCACACGAGAAGATGCCAGGATTGTCGGCACTATGAAGCGTACCTTCTTGCGGCATCGGTGGCGGCGAGCGCTGATGGCGACCTGCTGGCGGCGCTTGGCCTTGCGGTCGACCGGCTTGTTTGCGAGCGCCAGTTGGGACGTGAAGCTTCCCGCCTGCGGCGAGGCCGCCGACTTCGAAGAAGCCTTGGGGCTGTTGTCGTCACTCGAATGGTCGTCCTCGTCGTCGTCGCCGCTACCGCTCATAGAGACTGGCTCGGGCGACACAGGCGGCGGCACGATCTCATCGTGCAACAGGAACTCGGACAGGAAGTTGAGCTCAAACTCGCTGGTCGGGTCGCCAACCTCGATGAACTCCTGGTCTGGAGCGGTCCATGAGGCGGTCTGTAGAGGTAGCTCGGGGTCTCGATTCAGTGTGTCTGCAGTAGACGTACAAAGGAACAATGCGTGAGAACGCCAGGCCCGAGAGACGCTCGCTGACGAGCTGGTCGCATACCGAAGTCAAGCATGGACGTCATGGGCGAGAAGACTGCTCTGCGCTTCAGGCTGCAGAGACAACTTTGAGGGATGGCCGAAGAGCTCCGCGAGGCACCGAGCCCTAGGCGGATTATGTAATCGAATTATAGCCAATGATTATCATGTCCTGGGACAGCTAATTGAGGGTAGGGATGATTTGAATCCCCCAGCCCTTCTTTTCTCCGGGTGAAACTGATATACGGTAAGTTTTGCTGGGCAAAAACTGGATTGATTTTGATGCGCATTACCGGGATGTCGCTTTCTAAAAGACGCACGCATGTATAAAGCATCTCGATTCTTCTGTACACTGAGGATGCGATTTTGCACCATTTCGCAGGTGCACGATTAAAGATACGAGAAGGATGAAGTATTAGGAGTGTTTAGCCATAAACAACGCGAGCGGGGACGGGCAGTGCTGCCACCTGGTCAGTATCGACGAGGCCTGGTCGGATTGCTGTTCTCTGTTACCGTACCTCCATTCAAGAGCAACTGGTTGGTCCGACTTGTGCTTTGAAAACCGGTACGAATAAGGTATTAGATATAAAACCGGTAAACTGATCTCCGTTACTGTGTGTTAATTGGTCCTAAAAGCCGTTCATTCACTCAACCGTTCATCCACGTAGGTTAACGAAGCGCTCTTCGACCTGCGACATGGCCACGTCATCAGAGCACGTGCAGTGCGGCTTAGTGCTCTCGGTGGCCTCGATGGCGTGACGATTGCTCTGCGCGTTGATCTGGACAATGGACTGACGACGATGACGACGGCGGAGCCGATCGGCGGGCCTGGTTCGGCTCCAACTACGTCCCACCACCAGTGGCGCGAGGCTTCTTCTCGCTCATGGCGACGCGTTCGACGACTCGACCACGATCGTGCTCACAGGGCCGGCCTGCTATCCGTCCTGCTAGCATCGCTCGTGGGCAAACACCAGTCGACCGACTGGATCCAGGGCGCGTGCATCGTGCTCGCTGTGGTCGTGATCACGTTCGTCAAAGCGCTCAATGATTTCCAGAAGGAGCAGCAGTTCCGCGCTCTCAATGCCGTCAAGGACAACGAGCGCGTGCAGATCGTGCGCAATGGCGAATCGGCTGAGGTGCTCAAGTGGGACTTGCTGGTCGGCGACGTCGTGTGCGTGCACGTGGGCGACGTGGTCCCGGTCGACGGCATCGTGTTCCACGAGAAGGAGCTCAAGACGGACGAGAGCGCCATGACAGGCGAGTCGACTCTGATGACCAAGAACTGTGAGTGGCCGCTGCTGCTCTCGGGCACCAAAGTGATGGAGGGCGTGGGCAAAATGCTCGTGATTTGCGTGGGCGAGCATATGCAGGCAGGCATCATCAATACACTCATGAGTGGCAGGCCCCAGGCTCGATCAAAGCCCAATAAGCCAGCGACGTCGGATAGTGAAACCCATTCAGCAGTCTACATCCAGATAGAGAGCCCACGCCAGCACCAGCGACGCAGTGCTCCGCCCATTGCGAGTGGAGAAACTGAGACCGACCAGAAGACGCCTCTGGAAGGCAAATTGCAGCAGCTCATGCTCTTCTTTGGCAAATTCGGCGCAGCCATTTCGCTGCTGTTGTTCATGGTGCTTTGCGTGCGATTCACGATCGCGACATTTGTGACAGATCATCAACTGGAAGAGCAAGTACGTTTCGGACTATCTCGGCAACTTCTTCATCGCTATCACTGTGCTGATCGTAACCATTCCTGAAGGACTTCCGCTTGCTGTTACCATCGCTCTTGCCTACTCAGTCAAGAAAATGCTGGTGGACAACAATTTAGTCCGTCATTTGGATGCCTGTGAGACCATGGGCAGTGCCACCACTATTTGCTCGGACAAGA
>JAADVW010000935.1:0-12231 GCA_023335875.1 Elongisporangium prolatum
CATTCCAACGACAAGGTGTGGGTCAAGAACGAGTCCGAGATATGCGCCGCGTGTCGTGATCGTCAGGACTACAAGGTGTGATAAATTGGCTTTGGAAAATCAATAGATTGATAGTTCATACACTATCTCCAGGTCGGACCAGGGCATGGACCAATAATAAGGATAGATAACCTCACGTTTTGTCCCTTGATTGCCTCTTTGTTGATCGCCCGGCCCGCGATACAATGCTGTAATCAGCTTTGATCCTGGCGTCATTCAACGCTGTTGCAGCGGTATTTTCACGGTATTTTCATTTTGGATATTGCAACGCAGTTTATTGGTGCATATTCCTTCAGACTCTATAGAGAACATTGGTCCAAACACTTTATAAGCACAAACCCTCCATCGGAGTCACACATAAATCGACTACCTTCTCAAAACAGGCATACTAAAGTAGCATACATGCATAAAACAATTTGGCATATATATGCCCCAATCGCTGGTCGAACTATCAAAGTTTCTTAAGACCCATATATAACAATGTATGCACTTATCGCCGTACAAACTCGCCTTTGAACCAATAGACATTAAATCAATGGAGATTCGCCGGTATGATATACGAGGTGCTCGAAACCATTTGACACAGTGCATGAGGCCAACATGCAACCGCCGCATATTCGCACTCTTCCAGGGAACGAATTGTTAGTTCCTCCTGAGGAGAGAGATACGAACACGTTTGGCAGGCAAATGCATTTCGTCGAGTATAAGTAAATATTCCTTCAAACATTTCAGCGCAATCTTGCCCCTGAGAACTCTCATGCGATAGCACCTCATCGGAGAATCATGGCTTTTCACATGCATCAATATACATACATATTCCTTCACACTCACAAGGATCTCGGGGAGAAATCCAGAGCGCAATATTCAATGCAGCATAAGAATACATGCTCATCGTTCAGGCCACATATAGACATACACAGACTTCACACCTTTCATACTCAGATCAAATGCATACCGGAGCGTGGCTACTCAACACGCCACGCCTGCTGGCCAGTGCTCGTACGCACCAACTTACCGAAAGGTCTTGGGCTTGGGGTTCTTGCGCTTGGTCAGCACGCGAGGTTGTCTGGGTTTGATGGTAAAACACACACTCAACCTAAGTACAGAGAAAAACTCCTATGAACCTAAAGATCTGGAAGAAAAGCGACCCTTTATACCGTCCTAAAACCTGCAAAAAATTAATAAAGCCTGCGATATGGTGATTGTAGTGTTGAGAAACACTATGGAAATCTTTCGTCAAAGACTTGATAACGACCTCTTGGGGAGACTTTGGGGAATGTGCCTCGAATGTGTTGATGTGACAAACACCAACTTGGATGTAGCAATCAAGCATCTTGATGTGGTACACACCAAGCATTTCGTACACTATAGAGGATTTTGACAAAACTGAGTGGCAAAGAGGTCGACTTTATCACAAAGGTCCGCTCGGCCAAATAGGACTCATCCACGCGCGGTATTTTTCTCTTTGGTACGGAGCATAATGACTGGTCTTGAGCGGAAAGTCTTCACGTCGACGTTCCTTAATCCATTGGCGTAGCTCGTCTTTACTATAGAACATGAGAGTACGGCCTTGATCTAGTCTCTTCCGTTTCATGTGGCATGATACGCCGCCAAGTATTTGCCTCTCGATAGCCGTCCAAGTCGGTCCTGTCTGTTGAGGAGCTCATGCAAGAGCAGATTCAGTTCACAAATTCCACTGCTACTTCTGTCGCCGCCACGTATTCGCTCGGCCCGACCTACAACACGGATGAAACGGGCATCTACTTTGACGACGCTCTGGGACGGATATTTGCCGAGAGAGGCACAAGCAAGAGCATCAGGATTAAAGGGAAAAACTGTCTTATCGTGTACGGTCTTTCTCACCGTAACTGCAGATAGAAAGAAGCCACCCCTGATCAGCTTCAAGGCTCAGCAGGTTTCGTGAAGGATTCGTCTGATGACTATCCAGAAGGAGCCCCTACGGCGTGCAATTAAATACGTGGGTGGATTCGTCTATGTAGAAGTAGAGCTTTATCGATATATTGTGGGAAGAGCACGTCTGCCAATCTGACATGAAACCGACTGATCTCTTCGTGGACGACTTCAAAACACATGCATCAAAAGCATCCATCAACGCATTTGCTGAACTTGGGGCTGAGCTTGTACCACATCGTACCGACACAACGGTATTACAAACAGCCTCTCTACGTCGGGGTCATGTAGCCTTCAAGAAAGATCTCCGCCCATTGTCGATGACTGCTGAGTTGAAGCTCCCCAAGGCCAGTGGACCTCGAGTACGCTACTTCGGTAGACACTGCTAGCTAACACCATGTCCGCCGGGTTTTAGCGAAAGGCAATTGCAGCAAATATGATTCGTGCACACCGGACGAAGTGCCCAACGATTGGTATCAGGACCATGCGGCTCAGATCGTTCCAATGTTGGCCCAGCTTTTCTTCTGGTGGCATGCCGCCGGCGTGGTACCAGACTCTTTTGCTGCTGCCAACGTACAGTGTATCAAAAATAAGCAGCGGCATCTCAACCGCTTGACCACAGACCTGTCGCGCTGCTCAACACGGACTACAAGATCTTTACACGCATCTTCGCCGATCGACTACGACCGCTACTTCCCCCGGTAATACATCCGCGGCAAGCTGGCTTTGTCCCCGGCGGTTCTGTCAGCACCCCGATCAACACTTTCCAAGCTATTATCCTCTTGGATCAGACGGATGAATCGTTGAGTAAGGCTGTGGCGCTGATCTTGTACTTCGCCAAGGCGTATGACTCCCTCAGCCGCCTCTTCTTACTTGACGTCCTGAGACACTGTGAATTCCCCCGCTTTCTGCACGATGGTTGACGCTCTGCATACCAACACATCATGAGCTTTTATTGTGAACGGTTACCGATCGCGGAGCATTCCGCTTACGTGCGGAATCAGACAAGGCTGTTCCGCTGGCCCCGCTTCTGTTTGTCCTGGCACTCGATATCCTCTACCGGGTTGTCGACGAAGCTCTCAGTCACAGTGGTGTGCGCTTCAAGGCTACTAACTGCGATGTCATAGTGGGCGCCGGCAGATTCGCCGACGACACGCCCGTCATGCGGCACCAAGCCCCAGCAGTGGAAGCATCGCTTGATGAGTTCGGGGCCGTCTTGAACCTCATTGTTAACGCGACAAAAAGCCCGGCGGTCTCTCTCGGGTTTCACACACGCGCCACACTGCCCACGTGCCCGTTCTCCGTCCTAGCCAACGACGGTACTTGTCGGTATCTGGGGATTCAGGTTGGCGGACACGGCAACATTACCGCTCTCGCCACAGCGTGGACCAAGTGCATTCGGGCCCAATTCGCGCACCTGTCGCTAGCTACTGCCAAGACACACCCAGTCATCCAACGAGCTGCCATTTCGCGCACCGCACCATCCTCTTCCCGAAGCTGCTGTACCTAGCACGATATCAATGGCCTCCAACTGCCATAGTCATGCGCATTCAACTTATCGTCAATCAATAGTCTGGGGCTCAAACTCCGGGAAGAAGCGGTGGATTTAGATGGGCCGGATCAAGCCAGTGGCAGCATTCACCAGAGAGGCCTAGGCATCCCTGACGTCGCCACCGAACTCAAGCTCCAGAGTGCCACACCGTTCATCAATGGGCTTCTGCTGCCACCACGTTTCAGTAACTCCTTGACGACGTGCTTCTCAGCGGTCACGGATTAGCGACTTGCGTGAGCTCGACCCAACACCACGAGACCAACCGTTTGTGCTGGAACCTACGATATGGCTCACAGGAGCCGGGGTCATGCGTCGGGTCATTGCCTCCCCGATGGACGAGAGCTACACCGCCAGCCTTGCAAAGTTCTTCGCTGGGCTGGCGACAACCTTGTCTACTACTGCATGGGATGATCGAGGAGTCACCGTTGTAGTAGGCTCCCCATTACCTGGTCTGATATTGGAGCACATTCGGTTGTGCTCCCTGCGGTTCGACCAATTTATTGGATCATGGCTCTCCCACGCGGATAGATGGTGATGGTTCTGCATTCGAACTTTCCTCTTCAACGTTGAGTCGAGATACCTTACAGCTCCAGGCCATAGTCACGTGGGCATGGATACAGCATGGGTCGGTCAGACTTCTGTAGGCCCGTAGGCCGGCCCATCCGGCGGCGACCCGCACCCGCCACCAGTTACGCCTGGCCCTCCTCGCAATTACCCTCTGCCGCTCCACTGGCCAAGCGAGCCTCAGTGCATCATGTTAAGTCGGATGAAATTGATCGCCACCATAGCTGAGCCTTTCGGGGCCCAAATTTGATCCAGCACTCTGAAGCAACGCTGGCTATCTCCACCTTTCACACAGATACGGTTGGGGACGTAAAACGGCATGCAACTGCGGCCGTCCGGTCTGCTTCGCCAGCATACCCCATCTTTGCAAGCTCATCACTACGGCTCGATTCCACACAGCGCCATCGCTTCCGCTGTGAGGCTGTCAGAGTCGTGCTTAGCCGGTCCGACCGAGCTCTTGAGCTCGTCCCCATTAGCGTGGTTACCTACTTTTCTTTGATGGGAGATCTCGCGGCAATCTAGGCACAGGCGGCTCGGGATCCGTCATAACTCGTCTCGACCCGAATGGGTCGGCAAACGGTACTCTGGATGGCCAGTATGCCCTGTGCCATATCGTCGACGACCAATAACTATGCGGAATACCAGGGTTTACTCCACGGTTTACGGGCAGCCACCAGCCACCGTTGTACGCCTCTTCACGTCATCGGTGACAGTGCGCTCATTATCCGTCAATACCAGCTCTGGTGGACGCATAAGTCGACGCTTCTTCGTGGTCTTTATCGTCGAACACCACGCATTTGAGCGTCGTCTATTGGACCCACCATTATCGGCAATTCAACAAAATGGCGGACCGCGCGGTAAACATGGCCATGGGTACTATCGCCTCTCGCCACAACCACGCCGATACTGGGCCCATCCCGCCCAAGATCGTCGAATATTCAACCACGGATGTGAGCCACTGGCTCCAACTACAGCTGACAGCGAGCCACACCAGCCCACGACAGAACCCTCACAGACGGATTCACCCCATATTCAACTTACCTAAGAGCTCCGAGTAGTGAAAGCGGGACCGGCGAGCCGTCCTACGGTGGCTGAGTGCCGGAACTCGATACATGTTAATCCTCCAGCCGGGGCCTCGAGCAGTGCTGTAGAAAAGGTTATTTACGTTAAACTAGCGTAACTAAATAAATCACACATTCCATTCCATTGCTGAGGCTGTGAGTTCTGACATCGCGGATGGATCTCGTCGTCGCGCTGGTTGTTCGGGAGGGCGTTTATCCCGACCATAGCTCTCTCGAGGTTGCCGGCTGGCTATTGATTCCCAAATACTCATCGTCTTGGTTAGCACGGCGACGAGCTAAGTACGAGATTTAGGAACCGGATCAGCACTGTGCTCTGCGATGTGACTGCGGCAGTAATACGCATAACAAATGGCGTTTGAGTCGTCTAGTTTAGCCTTCGGTGCGTCCTTGGCAATCGCCACTCTCTTGCAGTAGTTGCGACTATATCACGCGATTGTGGTTCTTCTGATTACAGGTGCTTGATCTCGCGTTCATCGTCATCTCTGGGTTGTCCCTGGCGTCCGGTCGGAGCTGCATACATGGTTCGCGGCCTCATACCACTTGAACCGCCCGTAATCGCAGCGTGAGAATTTACTGAAGAAGCCCTGGGCGGTTCAGGTTTTACCCAGGTCCTACAATCAAAAGTCAACCTGGGTGATTTTTGCCAAATGCCAAAAAAACTGGCTACGTGGTTGTCTTCAATTCCTTATTTTGCCGGCATATTGGCAGCTTCGGCTAACGTCCGTGGAGCTTGCATACATATTAAGTCGCTGGTGGTCCGATCGATTCCCTGAAGAAAATACCCTAGAAGCTGATCGTCAAAAACGCTACTTCCACGGGTCATTCGGCGTAGCACACCAGCGTAACCTTGGTATGTTTTAACCGGGGCCCATTGACGATATCCATTACGTTTCACGACTCGGACGTCGTTTTCACGTCGTCTAAAACGCGTCCTCATTTGTTCGAATAGATACGCCAAGGTCTTTTGTTCTGGGCGCGCGTAGAGACAGAAGTTTTTAAACCACCTCATTTCAGCTGGCGAATGGATTCGGCCATCGACGACATTGAACCAGGCTACCCACTATCGTTCAGCAGGTAGAGCGTCTCCAGCGCAGAGCGTACGGAACCGATCAAAGTGTCACCAGAGATGTCTGGCGAGGGCTCATAAATATGTCGACATCACGAAGGTGACGACATACCTGTCTATGAACCCTACGTACACTGGTGTAGGCTGTCTGCGTCCATTCGAAGCCAAGCAACTGCTGCGCGAAGTTTGCGGAGGACGTCCAAGCGCGGTCGATCGATCTCTCAGGTCAGTCTGGATTGGCGCAGGTTCTGAACGGACTCGGCGCAAATCATGTGGTTCGTCTTCAAACTCATATCGTCGGGTCATGAGCTGCTGGAGTGAGAGCTTGAGCTGCTTGGTCATCTTCTACTACATCAAAACGCGCGGTTGGTGAGGCTGCGGCGGCCGATCTAATGGTCCGTCTCGCGGCAGCAGTCCTTCGGTGGCGCCTGGTGCATGCCGTGCAGGTGTCAGAGTCGCTTCTTGGGCAGCAGTTGTCGCGTCACCGACATTGCTGGCCACGAAACGCAATCGAGATCAGATTCGGGTATACATCAGTCTCGTAGATCTTCTTGATATTCTAGTCTTGTTGACTTCTTGTCTTCTAGTCTCCTAGTCTTTACTGCGTTCGTGCCTGTGAGCATTGCGATTCAATAGAAGTCCCCAGTATGACCACCACGTAACGAATTCGTCAGGAATTCGTCGTGTCCTCGTTGTTGTTGGCGAGATCGGCTACGAGTCGACGCAACCGCAATGTCTTGGTTCGCCAATGGACCTAATGCCCACCGGCCAGAAGTTCTGCTTTCGCTTACTCTCCCGTTATATTGACGGTAAGGCCCTATCTAAACGCTAGTCGCTCGCTAATAGCGGTGCCAGCGATTGTCTAATCCAAGCGTTGCTTCCGCCCACGGTCTCAATCAAACCGATTTGCGTTCCTCGAAGAGACCTCTGCGTGGTGCGTGCGCGTCCGATTCGAAGCACCTCAGGTATGGTTGGTCTCGCGACAACCAAGCCCTTACTCTGCTCACGGCTGGCATCCAATACAATGTGCACTACGCACAATCTACACTCACTGCTCACGGTACTGATCACTTGCTGTCCCTGGCTGACTCGCTGGATGACTCGGGACTGGTGGATGACCCTGGCTTGTCGACAGCGACGAACATAAGCTCGAACTCACAATGCTTGTAACTGCTGGCTTTGCTTGGTGCTGCTGCTCAAAAACGACGTTTGCTCAGCGCTGCAAATGTGGTTATGGTGGGGCTGGTCTCACATGGTAAGATCTGGTTTGCCTGGCACGATCTTCCACATTTCTTTCCGCTGGCTGTTGCTGAAGGCCTGGCTGTGTGATTGTTGCTGGTTTTGTCCGCAAGGATACCTTCAATTTTGTATTAGCTCATCCGTCCGCTTGGGGATAGGTGTATAAATTTTCTGGAACAGTCTCGAATTATGTCGTGCATAATACACTTTTGCGATCACCATGGTGTCTTCAATGTCGTATGTTCCACCCAATTAAAAATCAAGCCGAAAAGAAAAGGTTCATACTGTTGCACTATGAAGCCAGACAGTTCAGAAAAGTAGATACAAAAGGTAAATCGATTCAAAGAAAGCTGATTACGATCTGACGAAAGCTTACACTCATCATATTGCAGGAAGTGCTTACTCTTACTCGCTTCCGCTATCATATTTCTTTTCCTCACCACCGCCACCAAGCTGGAGTTCTTGTCGTGTCTTCTTTCGCTCGCTAGCGTTTTGTCCTGGTCGACGCAGACCACTCGCTTCCCCAAGGTAGGTGGAATCGCTAGACCATATTCAAAGTCGTCGTGCCGTACTTCGAACCACGTCTTGGCGGTGCCCTTGTACTCATGACGGATCTTGTTGCAGAGCCAGCACTTTGTATCATCGATCGAGCAGCGTTCGCAAAAAGATCGCGAACGACTCCTTCTTGCGTTCAGTCCGCACCAGTGCGCAGACCTTGCAGGAACGCTGCCGACGCTTCTGGACATCGCTGACTGTCACTCAGTCGTCGGCCTGCTCGGGTGCGTGTATGAGACGAACGGAAGCACGCTTTCGCCTTCGACTAGATTGTGGTGGTGTCGTGACTACCCTGGCAAAATCTTCGGCCTTGAGTGGCAAAAATTGATTTTGGAGGACGACGTACCGCTCGCCACGCTTCATAGCTATCATTCCCGTGATCCTTGCCGCCTCTTTGTGCGATATGGAGGCATTGATTATCGACAAGTCCACAAATCGCAAGAACAAGATCTTATAGTACTTCTTGAACTTGGTCGAAGTCTGCAGTGAGTATCTTTGCAGGCAAAGTTGATCGTGCACAATTACTCCGCCTACCCAGAGCTGATAGTCGTTTACAGCCGCCGGGCATGGTACTATGATTGCGCCAAACTGCTTGATCTTCCTGCCAATTGTCGACTCAGTCAGCACCCGTGCACTACTTGTGCACGGGTTTTCGTTCCCACCAATGAAAAACAACCATGTTGGGGACGGCGACGGAGCGGGAGAATGCGAAAGAGCCGCGCGGGATGTTCATTGGTCTGGTTTGGCGTTTCTCTTTGATGTTCTTGTCAAGACTAAGTCTCTCTTGACTCGCAAGTCATAAACATCTTTGACCCATAGCGATGCGCCTTGTCAGGCATGCACATGCGGGTCGTGTTGCGTTTGGATGTTGAAGGAAGTACGCATTCATCAAATGAGAACACAGAGGGGAGTGACCATCCAGTCAAGAAGCGCTGTTGCATTTAGGTCACGACAGGTCAAAGCTTCCAAAGCTTGTTGCGAGTGCGGTCTGTCTCATTTTCGACGAAGTGAAAGTCACGGAGGATATCCTGGCATCGAATGCGCCCCATAAATCGCCCGAAGTTGCCAGCTTGAATCGCACCGTCTTCAACCATTGGCCAGTGGACTGCGAAGCGCCTCTTCTGGGGACACAACATGCAAGCGACGAGAAGTCCAAGAACGTGCAGGATATCATGGGTCTGGGAGTCTTGTTTCGCTTTCAAACGCCGACGAATTTGATTGATGGTCTCACGCCGCCGCTCGACTTGCTTTGCTTGTATTGCTCTCGCGCGTCTGTCGACTTGCTGTAGATTGTACCGGTTTGTCTCAGCGCTACACCATAACCCATAGTGACTTCGGCATGAAATAAGAAGAGGAGAGTGGCACAGGTCGCGCAACTCGGCGATCGGCTGAGCTAGTTCTGGTTTAGACCCGGATACGCTGGTACACCCACCTCAAACGACGACGATACCGGATTCCATTCCATGCCACGTAACGCGTCCTCGCGCCGACTTGCGGCTTGTCTGTCTAGTGCGTCATTGCCAATGAGAAGCGACGCAATGAAAGCTTCGTCCATCTGTACTGCGTCGTTCTCGGGAAGGACGTCGTCGTTATTATCATGTGTGTTATGCTCGGTGTCGTCGTTATCGTCGTAATCATCAGCGCCGTCGCTCTCACTAGAGCTAAATCTCTTGCAGTCGCCCTGGTTCTCATCCTCCGCGATGAAATTGATGTCCTTCTTTACGTTAGACCGCGGACGTAGCACACGGTCTGTCGGAGCTGTGCGTTCTCCGTCTTGATTAGTCTCGCTGTCGACTCCGGACGCAATCAACAACAGCTGTAGACTTTCTGCGGCAACTTGCTGCGATGTATCATGTAGTAGATCGCTCTGCGAGAGATCGAATGCCCTCGGTACTGCTGCCTGCGAGAGTTCGACTTCTGAATAGGTCGAAGACCCAAACCGCGCATCCACGTAAGCTGAACGCTTGTGTCGATTTGTGATACTCGGACGCTGTCGTCGGACACATGCTGCTCTTCGTCAGTTCGCACTGCACTCTCGACGTTAGGTTCAGCTTCAAACTCGCTCGCTGGATCTGCCTAGCCACACTTTGGACGTCGGCGCTTTCGCTCTCGTCCAGCAAGGATACAGTAAATGCGTGAATAACAACCGCGCTCTCGCCTACCAATACGCTTGTGCCATCTGGACTGGAGTAGCTCCACTCAGTCTCGAGGCCGCTTGGTTGTTTAGCCGTCCAGCCTGCCGCCCGCAGCTGCCGCCAAAAATGCCCGAAATCGATATCGCGTGCAACAGCAACGAATGCAGCGGTCTTGCTGATGCGACTGGATCGGATGCGCATCATCCTGCGAATTCTCAAATGAAAGGTCCTAAATGCACCCCCAATTCTGATCCCCTTACCCTACTGGGCCAACACTGCTCCGTTTCTGAAATTTCTCGAATGACCTATTCGATCTTATTTTTGTTTAAACTGAAATTGACTTGATTAAAGTAAGGGGAATCTTTGGTTGAGTCAATCTCTACTGTATCGCTTTTTATGTCGTAACTTATGACGTCGGGAACCAAGGGGTTAAAGATCATGAGAACCCGAATACTGTAAACAAATAAAACAGGGGATAACAAAGGTTTGGATCCTGACCTGATCATGACCTTTTCGGGCAAACTTTGGGCTTTTAACACATCTGTATTTTCAACGCTGGATCCTTTGGGTTATCTTTATTATTATGTCTTCACGTTAAAAAGAGGCGAAATATTTATTTCGAGTAGATAGTCGAGTAGGGACTGTTTTCGGATGGTAATCGAGTGAAAGTCAGACACCGATGGTCACCGAGTAGGAGCAGATGATCATCGAGTATGTATAGAAATCTGGGGTGAAGACTGGTTCATCTACCGGTCGAGAATCATCATGGCCGAGAAAATCTCGCAGCGATCGCATTCCTTCCCGTTTCCCCACTTCATTATGGCCGCGACATGCCTGATCTCGCCTCCTAACATATTCAATGCGAATGTCAGTACGTTTGGGACTCGGTAGGTCAATGCACATAGATTACTTACCAGCCTCGCTCTTCTGCAATTGAGCCTTACTGTACGATTCTTGAGTGGACAACTCAGGCCTCTCAACATGCTTTACTGGTCGTTGTTGTTGCGGATTGGATAGGTGGACAGATGGCTTGCGTTCCGGATCAGCGACATTATTACCCATCAAATCAAGCAGGATCTCTTAGAAACGCGGACATCAACACAGGTAGCTGCAGACAGCTTGCAGTTGTTCCACGGCGTCGTCGTCATCACTCACGAGCTCAAACAATGTATTTCCGCTGCAATCGTGGAAAGGACGCAACGGGAATCCCAATTCCTTATAATTCCAATCGAAGAGGCCGATACGATTCACTTATCTAGAGGCTCATTTTGTCCAATCAGGTAAAGAATTCGAGTCATGCATGACC
Organism: Elongisporangium prolatum; assembly: GCA_023335875.1. NCBI lineage: Eukaryota > Oomycota > Peronosporomycetes > Pythiales > Pythiaceae > Elongisporangium > Elongisporangium prolatum. Next base: position 11,450 of record JAADVW010000935.1, read on the forward strand.
TGTTCTCATTAACCCTCTGGTTCCCGAAAAAAAGTGCTTGGAACATGCCAACGAATGTCGTATTATACGATGTAACTGTTCTGTCGGTAGAAGTGCTAGCATGGACGGGTTGTTGGTGTGTCGCGCCTCGAGCAGCAAGAAACATTCCTTTGGACCAGCTTCACCGGTTGAAGTCGCGTCGGCCTCCCGTATCAGATGCCTCGTTTGCCTATGGCGGGGACTCCATGAGCGAACCTAGAGCGTACTTAGTGCGAATTAAAAATTCTTTCTTTCGAGAACATGCATGCAGCGCAGGAGATATAAGTCCGCTTAAAAATACTCGGCAAAACGTCTTTTTCTGTTTCCCACTCGGTTTCCCTCTCTCTACTCGGTAAACCTCCGCCGCGTACTCGATAAAAATCCGCACCCAAAAAGATGTATAAAGGCCGGAACCCAAAGGCAAATTTCCGCCACTGATTGAACTCATACAAAGCGCTGATTGTTTTTTTATTGTTTGTTGATCAATCAATGATCATGGTTCATTTTCGTTCACTTTACGGCCAATTGCATGGTAATGCTTCGAAAGCCACTCCACAAAATCAAATCGCTTGAAGTAGCAAAGGATGTCTTTAAGCGTCGATACATCGCAGTATATTCCTTTTTGCAGGATAAGGAATTTCACCATCTCAAAGTTTCCATGCCTACAAGCATCTAAGATCCCATCTTGACTGCCACCTTCTGGGCGATTGAGACAAAACCACTTCACCATATCGAAGTCGTTCCTCCAAATCAGATTTTCCAAG
>JAADVW010000936.1:0-12229 GCA_023335875.1 Elongisporangium prolatum
AATCTGCTCCGAGATATTCTTGCTTCGAAAAATGGCCCAGGAAAGCGACTCGCCTGGGGCGACGGTGGCCAGTACAAAGCCTCGCTGTAGCGCGATCGTGATGGCTGCCAACATGACAGAGAACAAGACAGACGCGATCAGCAGTCGCCACGGGTGAATGCAGAACTCCAGCAGTGCATCCGATGGACGATCGCGTTCGTCAGCAGTATGAACAGGATCCAGTTGGTTGGGTACGTATCGAGGTCCAGTTGGCGACGTTCTCGCGGGAGTCTGTTGATTAAAGCGCAGAGTGGACGGAGTCGCTTGCATCGTTTTCATCCTGTCGCTGTGCGATCGCGATCAGTCGATTCAGTCGAATGGAGAATGAGATAGAAACGACTGAGGCGACCACGTTGAGAACACTGTGGAAATCCAAGAGTGAGACCACTGGAAACTTGAACGTAATTAATTCTGTATCCACGATTGATCAATCTCCAACGAAGAATCCATGAACCCAGCGATATTCATCACGATGGAATGCTCACAGAAGCGCAACCCATTTCGGCCTCAGTCCAGTATCAAACGTTGATTATTATCAGTAGATTGTATTCTGTTTCCATCTTCTTTCGTTCGATCTTTGTCTCGTACAGTACATACAACACACCACTGTGAGGCGGTCAAGTGGTTGCAAGGCTGGCCACATAACGTTCAGCGAGATGGACAAATCGGATTCCACCGGATTTTTTCTGACCTCAAAGACGCGCTCAGATTATGAGGATCCAATTACATGACATCTCTACGACATGGAGACAATGCCTGTAACTTTAGCATCTGATTTTTACCTTGTATCAACTTCATTATTCGCAGGAGCAACCTTATTTAAATCGCTTCAATTTCAAACCTGCCAGCTATTCAAAATTAATACCCACCAAAGTACAAAGCCTAACCAATATGGACACCTCGTACTTATTTTAGATGATCGGCTTCATTCATTTGGGGCATCTGACAACCATTGACAGTCTTGAGTGTCACGACTCGATAGCTGTAAGCCGTGAATCTGAAATTCCTGCAGAGATTTGGGTTCGTCCGAAAGCGAGCCGAAAATAGAGCCACGATTTATCACGTCCGTGTCCTGAGTCGAATGCACATAGCACGTTAAAAAGACCGGTGGATACCGATTATCCTGCAACATCGCTTCAGCCACAGTGCGCACAAGCACTGGTCGCTCAGGCCGGACTCCACTGCGTCGCCAAGCCATTAATGACACCACAAGCGAAAGAACCACAACGAGCCCACTGGCGACATAGGTGATGAAGGACGAATTGGATGGGGTGGACAAAACCACGCGATTTCGCACGATGTTCGAGACAAATGACAACGACTGCCTGTTCTCGTCGAGATTGATGACTTCATTAGCAGTGCCGTATTGGAAAAGCCACATGATAGACGAAGTGTACGCTGGCTGGAACGAGTGCTGGGAATACAGATGATTGTCCAATGTACTCATGAGATACTCTTCTCGAGATGACTTGCAAGCAGTTCCGTTGATATCTTCAGGCCAATTGGTCTCTTTGAAGCCCTTCTGGGCGGCAAAATCGCCACCAAATCCAGCATCTCGCTTGATCTTGGCCAGTGGAGTCCACAAATACGAAGGGCCAGAAAAATCTCGGAGGTTGGCGAGAGGTAAATATTGGTGACCCACTACGAGTTGCAACGAGCTATTCGTGAGCTCGAAAGATAAGCCTTGGCAATCGCGGTTGTAAGTAATGTTGCATCGAGCTCCGAAGCGGTGAGCCAAATCCTCGAGTGTCCAGCTCATTCTTCCCACTGTAATCGTGTAGATCTTTCTGGCGTTCTTCAGGTAGGCCTTCCGAATGAGATCCGATGCCAGTTGGGTCGAAGCGTCAGCATTGAGAGTATACGTTTTACTTGAACGTTCGGAATCAGAGCTGGATGTATCTGATCCACTCGCTCCAGTGGATGGGGACGACGATGGAAGGTCAGACACAATGTCAACGCTTGGTTGAGGCGCTTGGGTTGTTATTTCGGGTGTCTGGGTCGTGGATTCAGGGACTTGCGTCGTTGATATCGGGGTATCCGTTGTTGGGGTTACAGTCGTCACCTCTGGAACACTTGGCGGTGGTGTGTCAGGTATGATCTTCACAGGGGCTAGTGTCGTTGAGATCGGGGTCTCCGTTGTTGGGGTTGGAGTCTTCACCTCGGGAACACTTGGCGTTGGTGTGTCAGATGTGATCTTCACAGACGTTGGAGTCACCGTTGGGGTCGTTTTATTGGCATCCCCACCAGGGATATCGTGGGGTGCGACAGTTGGCGCCGGCTTCGGACTTGGAGATGGAGTTACAGTCGTTGACTCTGCCGATGTATTTGATGGTACAGCTGGAGTCACTATCGTCGATGAAGGCGTGGGCGATGAATTCGCGGCAGTGATCGTAACAGTAGAACTCTCTTTCGGACTTGGTGTACTCGGATCGCCGCCTGGGATTTCGTGTGGTGCAACCGTTGTTGGAGTTGGAGTAGTTGCGTTATCCTCTGATATGCTACTGGAAGTGGGCGTTTCCGAGGTTGACGACCCTGTTTGAGAGCTTTCGGCACTCATATCAGCTTGGAGTTTTCGCAGTCGCGAGATCGTTTCATCTTCGCTGTCAATGGTCATAGCATCACCTTCGATTCGACTCGCGATACTAAACACGAGAAATGAGTCCAGCGAGCGGCCGTACTGACAGCCGCTAATGGTTTCTAAAGGGTCTTCGTTGCCGCTAGAGTCCAAGCAAATCCGGACAGCCAACACTTGGCTTTCTGGATAATATACAACCCCCTGGGAGTTTACTTCGTCTAGTCCAGTGAGCATGCAGCCATAATAGTTGCAGTCTTCCCATACAGCCATCTCATATACAGCGTCTTCTCCTTCAGTTGGATTCACAAGCACTGACGAGTACACAAGAGTACTGCTGTTCCCATCGGTGGTGTTAGACAGCTCAGCAGTAATAGAGCGACTGAAGAAGTTGCGCTTGAGTGGGATCTCCAATGTAATGGCGTCGAACGTGATTGCATCAGAGAGGAGCGTCTGCGTGATCTCAGCAGTGCTTTCGTCCGTTGAGAAGTGCTGAAAATACTTCTTCTGGTCTGTGAACGTAGAGCCAACAAGCAGCTGCAGTTCGTTTATAAGCCCTTTCGTGTTCTCTGTCGCTTGATTTGCAAACTTAGACCACAAGGCTTGATCGCGAGTCTCATTCACGTTCGACTGGACTCCAAAGAACGACTCGGTCATCTCTAGAGCGTAGATGGCAAGCGAAGTCGCTTTTGTTTGGCTCATGGGAAGCTCAGAAGAGCTGACGACAGAGGAATTCATAGCCAAAGTGAGAGAAGTCGTGTCGGTGGAACCACTGGGAAGCAAATAACGCAGCCAGTCAGACGCCGAGAAGCCGTACGAGACTGAGACATCGTGGTCGCCTTCATCAAATCGGTTGCATCCGGCGACCTCCCGAGGGTACGCGCCTGCGATTGCACTCCGCAACAATGTTGAAGTGGTGGACTGAGGACTCGAAAAGGCATTTCCAGAGAGTGGCGTGTAGTTCTGGAAGGTGTTCATGAGTTCTCCATCGAATCCATTGAGATCGTCGAACGACAGAACAGGGATGATCTCCATGGGCTTGAGCTGCACGTTGGTAGCCACAAATCCCTGCGTGGCAAGCCAACCGACGCCACCAGTGATCGCCAAGAGCGCCAGTCTGGCCCACATTGGGGAGTTGTCGATCACGAGCGCTGGCAGAAGCGCGAGAACAAGCACGTAGACAATCAGCTGAAGCACGAAGGTCCAGAGCGCCCCAAGAGCCGACGCTGCATTGCCGCTGTAACTGTTGAGATCGTCAATCTGCTCCGAGATGTTCTTGCTTCTGAAAATAGCCCACGAGAGGGACTCGCCAGGCGCTACAGTTGCCAGTTCAAAGCCTTGCTGGAGCGCCTCAGTGATGGCCGCAAGCGCGACGGAGAGCATGGTGGAAGCGATTAGCAGCCGCCAAGGGTGAATGCGGAACTCCAATAGCGCTTCGGAAGGACCACGCCCTGGTGCAGCGGCTTGAGCAGTGCCAACTTGGGTGGATCCAAGCATCCATGGAGTCTGCTCGTCAGCACGTAGAGAGTACGGCGTCTCGTAGGCCGCTCTGCCTCTGCGCGCCATTCGATTCCGAGCTTAGCTGCCTAAATGAAAAGTGCGATCGAAAGAGTGCATCCACTTGAATGTTTGGTTCGTTTCAGCTGTGGCGCGTAGCTGCTGAGACCCGGAATCCAGAACCTTCTGGCAACAGAGCAGTATTGGATTTGAACCCACAATCAGATTTGATTTTGAACCCACGATCGCCATTTTCTGCGCTCTGAGCTTATTGCCTGAGGCTCCGCAAGGTAAATGTTTTGCATGGCTTTCCAATGAGACGGCTATCGCGAATTCAAATCGTGTCGCCTGGTTCGCAGTCTGGTAAAATGCGCCTTCGAACCACCAGCTTACCTCATGAAGAGATGGACATGTTTGTCTACGCAGCACGCCACATGAAGGCATTTTGCAATCGCATGAGGCGCCCTCTTGGGTTCAGTATGCACAGACGGAACCAGTGGCTACTGCGAGAGATGGGCAGATTCGATCTAACACGGAGAGAATCATGAACAAGCTGCTGCCTTAGACTCGACAGCTCTGTCTGCCATTCTGTGGATCACTATAGCATCTTTGTCAGCCAATTGGAAGCCTCAACTTAAACCCAACTTTACACAGTGGTATCCTCTGGTTACAGATTTCTCTTGCGATCGCGAAGGTGCAGACTTGAGTGCAGAGACGGATGAGCTCATTGGTAATTTCGCATCGTAGTACAACTCTGATTGTGGGTACAAAATCAACGGCTGCCAAGTCGAGAATTTCGACTCGCCAAAAGCTGACCTTTGGTGGCGGCTTCACCGAGTTTCAATGATCTGGTGACGCCAGAACCAGCCAAGAGAATCTGAATGGAAAAACCGTGTGGATGGCGCGAACGAAGAACTGGTGAAGTTTCGGACTGACGATTAGGCGACTGTTGTGCTCGTGGAATCGGGCCCTGCTTAGTCGGACCCGTGGGCTCGGTAGAGGTGATCACGTTTGCACTACAACAGGGGTTCGCGACTTCGAAGCATGGCGAGACCTTTCACTGCTGTTTTCCAGCTCCAAGAACAATTCAGACTAAGTGGACGAGCTCGACAGCGGAGCAGCAACGTGATGCCAGTACTCTCAGCACTTTGGACGCTTGTCATGCAGCTGGTTGTCATCGTGTGGATCCTGAATACTGTATCACTCCAACGCTGATGGTCGACAACATGACAATCTGTCCACAATGGCGATCGTGGCCATCCCAGTGGATTTCTAGCGGTCCAGGGCTTTGTTGTCAATTCAGGTCCAGCAAAACCAAGTTCATGTTTTGATCGTGACAGCATGGTGAACTTCCAAAACTTCACCATATCTCCGTGGAGTCCCATAATCTGCAGCTCAGCGCCTCTACTTTGCTTCGGACAGCCATCGCTGTGTCTACCCACGGCATGAAGTCTCTTTGACGAGAGGACCGCGACGTGTCTCTGTCTTTTCGTTTTTTCATTTACACTGGATACCAGGATATTGAGTCGGAATCACACAGATGGCCAAGAGGTCATGCCGGCGTAGAGGCCAGAAGACCTGCCTCCTTTAAAATTAGTGGCATGTAGCACGACGATCCCAAATTTCGGCAACGTTTATCGGATGTCAGAATTGTGAGAAGTTCGATGTGATTGCGACGCTCTATTGCTCAATATTAAAGCACATTCTCTCTGGCAAAATGAAACGATCCCACATAAATCTTGTTTCTTGGTCATAGACTTTCACAACCCAGGTCGATTACGTAGCGCCAATCATAAATATTGCCTCCGATACCCAAATATGTTGAAAAGTCAAGCTTATACTCGAGCTTCAATTCGGAAAAAATGTACAATCATATGTGTCGGTCTGACACATTTTGGCAAAGCTCTGGGTTCTCGCGATGCTGAAGCTCCACTCCGCAAATATTGAAGGCGCGCAGAGGCTCCGGCTCATCAGCCAGCACGACAATAGGTGGACCACTATCTCCACTCTCTAGGAGACATCGCTCGGGTGGGTGTACGATGTACTTGACAAATGCTGGAGGGTACTGAGTCTCGTTCAAAAGCACTGCAGTCACTGCATGAGCTGAGACAGCGCGGTGCGATTGAAGGTTACGAAGACGTCGCGCTGTCATGGCGACCCAAACAGATGTGATCAGAATCAAGCCGCACGCAGAGTACGTGAGATAGGAGGAGTTGGTTGGAGTTGACATAACCACACCATTAGTGATCACATTGGCTGCGAACGCCAGCGATGACCTGCCTTTGTCGACACGAATCAGATCGTTTGCCGTGCCATACCGGAAAAGCCACATCAAAGAAGCAGTATAAGCTGGCTGGAGCGAGTGCTGGCTGTACAGATGATTGTCCAGAGAGCTCACAATGTACTCTTCTCGTGACGATTTGCACGACGTTCCGTTGAGATCTTCAGGCCAATTGCTGTCCTTGAACGCCTTCTTGAACGCGAAGTCGCCACTGAAGCCACTGTCTCGCTTGATTTTAGCCAACGGGGTCCACAGATACGACGATCCAGAGTAGCTTCTCAAGTTCGCTAGTGGAAGGTACTGCCGGCCGACAACAAGACGTTTGAAGCTGTTGTTGAGTGGGAATGTCAATCCAAAGCAGTCGTCATTAAACCCGATCTCACATTCCGTGCCGAATCGTTTCGTCAGATCTAGGAGAGTCCAGCTGAGGCGCCCCACTGTGATTGTGTAAATCTTCCTCGCATTCTTGAGGTAGGCTTTTCGCGTAATTACGGACGCCAGCTCATCATTGGCCGGGGCTGCTAAGGTGAAAATTTTCGTTCTTTGCCGTGGCGTCGAGCTATTATTCGCTTCAACAGAGTTGGACGAAGAGGATCCAGACGATTCCGATACCGAATCTGACACTGGTGTAATTTCTGAGTTCAGTCCGGATCCAGATTGGGTTGAACCTGGGGCGTCAACAGCTTCTGAAGAAGAAATACCTTCATGGCTTCGTTCTTCATGCACTCCTGGAATACCGTTATGTGGGATCTGTAAAGGGGTTGGAGTCACATCATCCGCTCCATTAGATTCGTCATGGGACTGCTCCTTGTCCGAATCCGTAGAGAACGGATCTCTCGGATTGCTTCCTGGAAGCGTACCCGAATTCGATTCATGCTTGTTGTCTGGGTCTCCACCTGGAATACCATTCTTAGGAATCGAGCCTGGAGAAAGACCTCCGGTACTTGATGCCCCTTTGAACGATCCAGTCGTTGAGTGCGTCGACGCTGCAGATGCCCACGACGAAGTACCAGGTTCATTCAATGAGCCTTGCTCATGGACCTCTGGTAGCGCTGGTTTTGAACCTGTGTTGCTGCTGTCTGAAGATCCTCCTGGAATTCCATTCTCAGGAATTGGAGCTGGAGACACGTCCGTTGAACTCACACGACTACTGGCTGATTCACTTGTTAAATGTGTCGAAGCAGATTATGTTGTTGAAGAGGTAGCGGAGCTACTTAATGAGCCTTGCTCATGAATTTCCGGTAGCGTTGACTTTGAATCTGAACTGCTACTGTCAGGAGATCCACCCGGGATACCGTTCATTGGGATAGCCGTCGTTGGGGCTGGCGTATCGGCGGACGACATACCATCGTCTACGTTCGGATCGTTGATAGTAGTCAATGGATCTGTATCAGGAGTTTGATCGCCTGGTTCTCCCGTTGAAATTCCGTTTACAGATATTGGAGCTGGCGACACGTTCGTTGTACTTGCACCATTGCTTGTTGTTCCACTTGCCGAGTGTTTCGAGACTGCAGATGCCGCTGAAGAAGTGCCAGGTTCATTTAATGATCCATGCTCATGGATCTCGGGCAGCGCAGGCTTTGAGTCTGCGCTGCTACTTTCAGGAAATCCCCCGGGGATGCCGTTGGCTAGGATAGCTGTCGCCGGAGCCGGTGTATTGTGATCGCCGTATCGGCCGATGGAGTACCATCGTCTTCTCTCGAATCATCGACAGCAGGAAACGGGTCAGCGTTCGACATCTTGTCGTCTGGTTCTCCTCCAGGGATGCCATTCTGAGGTATTGGAGCTGGTACAAGGTCGGAAGAGGCATCCTTTTGCGAGCTTGAAGCATCTTGAATACTAGAACTAGTCTCTGTAAAGCCACTGCCACTGGAAGCACCATTAGCATTGGGTTCTTCTCCACCTGAGTTCGAATTTGTCTCAATTGGGACCGGAGTCACATTAGACGACGTCGTTCCACTTGACGCAGAGCTGTGACCTGGTGAGGTTGATGTATCTAAAGAAGTGCTGGGTTTATTCAATGAACTTTTTCGTGGATCTCAGGCGGCGGTGGTTTTGATTCTGAATGACTACTGTCAGGAGATCCACCTGGAATGTCATTGACTGGAATAAAAGTAGGACTTGGCGTCGTCGTCCTGGGAACTTCAGTGACAGTCGTATCGGCCGACGGGGTTTTGTCGTCCACTGTCGCATCACTTGCAGCAGGTAACGGGTCGGTATTCGGCATTTGGTCGTCCGGTTGTCCACCTGGGATGCCATTTGCAGGTATTGGAGCTGATGCGGGACCAGACGAAGCACCACCTTGCGGGTTCGATACCTCTGGATCTGTGGAATCAGTCTCTGGAGAGATGCTCTCACCCGAGGCAGCATTGGCATTCCCACCAATTGACCCTTCTTGTAGCGTTCTTAATCGGATACCGTCTTCCGTTTCATTATCCACAGTCATTTCGTCACCTTCAATCCGACTTGCGATACTGAAAACCAGGAACGAATCAACCGAGTGGCCGCCTTTGCATCCGGCGATCGTGCCTTCAATATCTTCATTTCCATCGGCATTCACACAGATCCGCACAGCACGCACTTGGCTGTCTGGATACATCACTTCTCCGCTCCTGGTGGCTTCGTTTAGTCCCGTCAGCATGCAGCCGTTGGGCGTGCAAACGTCCCAGACAGACATCTCGTAAATGGCGTCTTGGCCTTCGTCCACATCCACCAACTCAGTCGCGTAACTGAGCGTACTGGAGTCGTTCGTCGTGTCATTTACGAGCGTGGCGTTGAGTTTGCAGCTGAAGAAGTTGCGCTTGAGCGGGATTTCGAACGTGACGGCATCAAACACGATGTTGTTGGAGAGATCTGTGTGCGTAAACTCAATGCTGGCTTCTTGGGTTGAGAAATGCTGGAAGTACTGCTTACTGTCATCAAGAGTAGAGCTTATGAGCGTCTTGAATGTTGTGAGGAATCCATTGGCGTCTTCATTCGCGTCTTCGCTCTGGTATTGACGCCATAATGACTCATAGGGCGTCATGTTCATCACACTTTGCACTTGGAAGAACGTCTCGAGCATATCGAGCGCGTACACAGCCAGACTGGTTGCATTGCGTTGATTCATGGGCAGCGTCGTTTGAGTGACTCCCGTTGACTTCACCTGTGATACTAACGATACTGTGGCATTAGTGCCACTTGGAAGCAGTGGCGCAACCAATCGTAGCTGGAGAAGCCGTAGGACACAGACACATCGTGATCGCCCTCGTTAAACACGCTGCAAGCAGTGATCTCGCGTGGGTAGGACCCCGAAATGTCCGTTCGGAGGAGCGTTGAGGTGCTGAGCTGAGGATTCTGCGAAGCGTTGGCAGCAAATGGAGTGAAGTTCTGGAAATCCACCATACTGGCACGGTCGAATCCGTTGAGATCAGCGAATGAGAGCACTGGAACGATGGTCTTGGGCTTTAGCTGCGCGTTTGTGGCGACGAATCCCTGAACAGCGAGCCATCCGACGCCACCAGTGATGGCCAAGGTGGCTACTCTGGCCAACAGCGTCGAGTTGTCGATCATCAGTGCTGGAGCGACGCCCAGAATGAGCACGTAGACAACCAGCTGTAGCCCAAAGGCCCACAGAGCTGACAGCACTGACGTCACATTGCCGCTGTAGCTGTTGAGCTCATCCACTTGCTCAGAGATGTTGTTAGTCTTGGAGAACGGCAGCGACAGGCTCTCGCCAGGCTTTAAGGTCGCGAACTCAAAGCCCTGCTGCAGCGCAAACGTGATTGCAGCCAGCGAGAGCACGAGCACTGCAGACGCCAGCAGCAGTCGCCACTCGTGGATCCGGAATTCCATCAGTGTCTCACTCTTGCCAGTAGAGTGAGCTTCATTTCCGTCTTCATCGTCATCGAGGTCCGTTGGTCTGCTCCGGTTGATCTTCAAGGGCGAAAGCGGCGTGACGCCAACAGCGATCTCCTCTAACCGACGCGGGTCTCTCGCATTTTCCTGTCGCTGGGAAAAGCTCGAATGACTAAGATCCATGCGCTTCTATCTGTGGCCAGTATTAATTTCGTCAATGCTCGCGATCTTTAGAAGGTCGAAGTTGTTTCCACGCTTTGTTGGGTTCGGTCTCTGTGGTCAGCAGCTCTCGTCTTTAGTCTTTGGACTCACTGACCAGCACTCAGCTGCCCAACCTACGTACCCATTTTAATAGAGGTTGCTTCTGCATTCCGCGAGAAATGAGAGATTCACCAATCATAAGCGTTTCTGAGCTGGCAACTTTGAGAACCTACTACGATTTATTTTAGCCAATAACATACGTTTTAGAAACGGTTTCAACGAATCAGATTCCATCATGTTGCTTGCAGAAAAGTTGCTTTTTGCCAACCAATTCTGTTACGCTTTAAGAATACGAAATCTCAACTAAACGCAGAAAAAAGGAGAAGGCCTTTCTGCATAAACAATTTAGCCAATCCTTTGATTACCGCAAACGTAGTTTTATCCAATCAACGTACCAGACTCTGCGTTTTCATTTCTTCACCGATTTTGGTGCTTTTCTTCTGCGACGACCTGATTGGCTAACTCCATTTCTGCGAGAAAGCATAAGTAACCTTGAGAAATACAGTATGGTATTGATATTTCGTCCTTGCAGATATTTTCGGAAGCTAATAATCTAATGTGTCTGCTACTGTACTACCACTTTGTGTCAATTGCGGTACTACTTGCTGGTCATGCACGAACAGCCCATTTCGCACGCGTCCCAGGAAATCAACAAGTGAGCACTCGGATGGAAACCTCTGCTACTACTCACGGCCCCCATGCTATCGTCCAAATCCAAGATTTGGTGGACAAGGAGCACGGCAAGTCATCCAAGAAGCAAGATCAATCTGCTCCCTCGAAATTCAATGAGTTTCTCTCGCGTCATGTCTCTGCTGGTTTCTCTCTCGTTGACTTACCTGTAAGCAGAACTCGAGCAACCTTCTGGTCTGCAGCTGACGTTTTAGCGATATACTCCAGCAGGGTCACGAATTCATCCATGGTCCAGCGTCCACGATGCGCCAAGTCACTCAAGTTCACGTGCTGGCTGGACGACGCCTGAAGCTAACGGATTCGTCAGACTCGAAACAGATCAAAGCGGTGAAGGCAGGATTTGCAGAGTACCTCTTCTTTCATTACCTGAAGCGCCTGAAGAGTGTCGCGTTCTGCCACGTGCTGGCAGCATCATTGCTATTGTACCTGAACAAGTCCCGTTCGGTTTCAGCTGACCACCCAGTCCATGGAGCCATGGTGGCTGTAATCCACTCGCAACACCCGTCCTTGTGCTCGGCAGACGCAATGAGACTCTTGCTCAAATGGAGAGAGTGCACGCGGCGTCGCTTCGTGCTCGACAACTTGGTTTCCTTGCCTGCCAGTGACGTCGTCGATAATCTCGCAGCTGATGATGTCGAGCAGCGCTATGTTGCCGCTCATACATTTCGAGACACGGTGGTGACGTTACTTGTCTCCTCGTGGTCACTTGCAGGTAGCGTCGTGCAAATCCAAGCGCAATTGGACCGCATCGAGAGCCAGAAGACCCAGTTGCTGAAAGCATTTACCTCCGTCACCAAACACTTTTGCAACTTCTGATGTCCAAACGCAGAAGGCACCACCGTTTGAAGAGAAGCAGCCGGTGCGGTCTTGGCCTGTGAACCTTCATTCGCTAGCGGGTGTATCCATGAGCTCGCTTGTGTATCAATTTCTGTTTGAATATCTACAGAGCGTACCCATTGTGAGATCAAACAGAGCGCAATCTGAAGCTCGAGCTGCTATGAAAATTGCAAACCAGTTCATCGGCACTAATCTCCCCGCACCGTATGCATCGC
>JAADVW010000937.1:0-12170 GCA_023335875.1 Elongisporangium prolatum
GAAATAGATGAAGACCATGAAGTTCTGAAATGTGGGGAATGTCAGTTCGTCATGGGCAGAGGCACCGTTTTCTGTGGCCGTTGCGGCTACAACGTACGAGATGCCAGGCCCAACACTGTGTTTAATTCGGATGCCCAAGTCGCTGCTGCGGAAGCCAACGAGATATGAATGCGATTCGGTGTATTTAATTCGTTGCTGATTGGATTTATGGATTGGGGACGATGAGGAGATTGGAAACAGCGAGGAATCGAGATCTGAGGAACCCAAGCTGACCAAGAATCAACTTCTGAGTGTCCTCAACGCCATCGGCATCTTATTGGGCCAGAATGTGGTACGTGCTCTAGCTATCTAGAGTTGATTTCAGCCGATCTAAAGGCCCTGAGAAAGGCCAAGCGCTGGAGGAAGAAGAGATCGCGTTGTATCTCATGGGCAAGTTTGAAGACGCCTTGAAGGCTGCCGGGATCTCAGTGTACGGCGATTTCCTGACGAACGAGGAGGAAGTGAAGCAGGCGACGGAGTTCTTCGGTCGATCGTGTACCGATTCGCTGGGAGTTTAACTAGCGACTGACTAGTTCATCTAGGTCACGCGCGAGACAATGGAGCAAGTCTGCTTGCAAATTGAGGCAGTTCAACCCCCGAGAACTGGAAGAAAACCATCAATGAGCCGTATGAGAAGCGAGCCGATTCACTCTCGACTGAGATGTATGCCAAGTATGGATACTCACGCGAGATCATGCGACCAAATACGAGCAGGACGTAAGCAATCTTTCAATGCTTTGAGTCTCGTGAAGGTCGATTCTAATGCTAATTATTGAGGACGAGCAGAGACAAGAGCTAGGACGCACTGAGTAGCACGTACTCGCGCGTACTCTCGCCAAACTTGAGCACGTCCTTCTCGCGCAGCTCAATGTACCGCGCCGAGTCGATGCGCTTGCCATTGAGGAACGTTCCGTTGGTGGAGTCAAGGTCCAAGATGTAGGGCCGCACTTCCTGCGTGAAGCCCAGTCCGTCGTCCGTCTCCTTCTGGAACAGTCGGTACTGCAGCACCGCATGCTGTTTGGAGCAGGACGCGTGCTCGGTCAGAATGTCGACCACGGCCTTGTCTCGACCTACGAGGAACGCCGACTTGCGGTGCACGTGCAGCGTCGCTACATCGACCATCAGAGTCAGTAGCCCTCAGCAATAGACCAAGCGAGACGCCACGTACCGACAGTCTCTTCGCCCTTGAACACGTACAGGCGGAAGCGCTGACGCGGCATGCGTGCCTCAGGCGGCTCGGAGAACTTGAGCACCACACCGTTCTGCGTGTTGCCAGTGGTTTGGTCCATCGCCAGAGCGCCACTGAGACCGAAGTTGGGCTTCTCCACTGGCTCCTCCGACTCGCCCTCGGCGTCTTCGCCCTGGTCCTCCTTCTTGCCCCATCTGTCCATCCACAGCGCCCTCAGTACGCCACATAAGCACCACAGGCAACCAGCAGCAACGTACGTGATCGGCCCCTTTGGCTCTTGCGGCGGAGACCGGCGGCCTCGATTGCTCCGCTTGTCCTCAGCACGCCTGGGCTCGGACCGTGATCTCGACCGAGACCGCACTCTACGACCGCCTTGCTCTCGCACGGCCGGAGGCGGGGATGCGCGTCTCTTGTCGCTCCATCGAGACGCAGGCGGAGAGCGCGAACGAGAGCGTCTGCGGCTCCGCGACGGCCCTGGAGATCGAGATCGCGACCGCTCCCGACGCGCCATTTTCAAACTGAGAACCAGAGGTCGAGTCGACTAGCTTAGTCGACTAACTCCTACACGAAACGACGCGAGTCATGAATCCCATGCCTTATGATGATTAGACACATGATCTACCGATCACTGCAGCAAGTGAAGCTGGGCACGTACTGCTGGATCATCATGTGCGCGTCGTCCTTGCCGTAGGCCTCCATGGTCTCCAGCACTTCGGCCACGATCTCTTTCGTGGTCTCATCGCCAGTGCCGAGATGCTTATCCTGTAGAATGTTGCAAACGGGCAGAATGGATCGGTAATACTCCGTCAGCGCCTCGCCCACGCCCTCGCACACTGTTAGCTGCTGCAGAACGAGCAGTACTCGGTGCACCACGGCCTTGTCGCGCGTTTTCAATGCCGCCTTGATCTGCACCATGACGAGGGGCAATGCCTTGAGTACGCGCGTGTCATTCATCCCGCTTTCTAGTAGCGCCATTGCCGCATCGAAGGCGAAGGATGGATAAGGCTCTAGCGTTTCCTGCAGACCACCCACACAGACTGGCAGGTAATGACCAAAGTCCAGTTGCTCCAGGTTTGTTGTCCAGGTCACGACACGAACTCCATTCTTGTTCTCAATCAGAATCGGCAGCTCTTTCTTGTACAGGTAGTATCGAAACTCGCTGGGCTTCGTCTGCTTGGAGCGGCCCGATGATGACACAGCCCGCGATGCCGTCTTAGCTGGATGGGCGAATGAATCGTCTTCCGGAGACTCCATCGACATCACGTCCGCACGACCCCGGTTCGACATGTTTTTGCGCTGTCGTTTCTCCCTTGCAGATTCTAAAGTTGTCCAAAGAGACGCATCAATCCATGATTCTATGGGCAGCTGGCTACTGAAACAGGGTGGAAATACTGCGAAACGCCACTTGTTGCAGCGCATCAACTTGCTTCTTGACTTGCTGGACAGAATGGCAATTCACCTAAGACGAGCAGCATTAAGACCCAGATCGCAGTCAATCGAGCTCAAATGCAAATAGCGCACCGTTGGAATGATCTCCTTTGGGTTCGTCGTTTGGAGAAAGGAGCATAATTCAGCGAAGCTTGAATGTTCGCTATAAGGAATGCCGTAGATCTTGATTTTACCTGTGGGATCTGATCGACATGTAGAAATGGATTGACTGTTGCCCTTGCTAAATGTCCAGCCAGTGGGACGAAATGCGACGATGTTGTGATACAGCAGTCGATGCTTGGCTAGCAGTGCTTGTAGATGCTCCATCTTCAGATGCATCATAGGTACAACGTGGAAGCTATTTTGATCCAGCAGAAATCACATATGGTATCAGCTACGACGATGAATGCCACAACACAGCATTTGTTACTTACTTTGATGCACTTGGCTCTGTCGTCAGCCATCGCGTCTGCTCCTCTGGCCATCCAAAAGTGGACATGATCTTCATTTTTTCTTTTGATACGCACACTTTTTGCTGAAACTTGGTCGCGACTTCCATAAACAGCCGCTCTTTACCAATAGAATACGAGCCAAAGAGAAACAGCACCTTGTCTTGGCGAAAGCACTTCGCTACAATCCCCAGTGTGTGCTCAATAGCAGTTTGCTGTGTTGGAAACGTGTACTTTGGATCAGCGTAAGTGGTATCAAGATAGACTCCATCCAAACGATTTGCTGGAGTTGCTGGGAGATTCGGCTTCATGGCTGTGTGCTCAAGCATCTTTGGGTGAAATCTGAAGTCTCCTGTGTGCAAATACGTCTTGCCAGACTTAAGTCGAAACAGAATAATCGCTGCACCAGGGCAGTGATTGGCGTCCATAAAGGTCACCTGGACTTCGTGGAGCATTATAGGCTTGTTCATTGGCAGCGGATGGATGAACTTGCTGTCGATTCGAAGTTCTTGCACTACAAGCCGTGCCGTAATTTCATTGCAGTAGATGATGCCACAATCAAACCCCTGCAAATGTACGCTTAGAATGTGAGTTTGGCTCATGACCATCAGATCATCAATGCAATTTACCTTCTGTAAGCCGACATAGTGATCTGAGTGGAAATGGGTAAGGAAATAGATACTGGATAATGTTTTGGAAGCATACTGAAATCCATCCACAACAAAGCGAGGCTGCGTTCCTTTGATGCATTTGAACTCTGGGCACGGTGAATATCGTCTGGAAGATGATGGACCAGACGACGACCAATTTGATCGTCTCTTTTTGCCGTTGTTCTGAGGCGCAGGAACATTCAGCCGACCTGCTGGAAATACTGCCACAGAGGCAGCCACGGCTTGCGTCTTGGAGCTTTTCATCAGCACGTCAAACGCATTTGCGACAACGAGCCCTGCAATAAAGATATTCCACATGACCTGAGTATTGCCAAATCAACGCCTCACTTCAATAGTATTCAACGCACCCGCAGACGCCACAACAGTTGTAGAGGCTCGCATCATCACACTAAATGCGTCTTTCTTCTCTGCTGATGCGACTTCTGCTTCTGCAGCAGTTGGTACGTCTTGTTGGTAGTCTAGATGGTAATTACCAAGCGTCAGATGTGGTTTTCCACTGCGTTCAAGTTGTGCTTTACCTTGTGCTTCGGTTGCAAGAGACTCATTTATTGTTGCCAGATCGCTTGGACGCACTCCAAAGCGCCGTCCACATCGTTTCACGTGCTGGATGCGTACTGAAATACTCTCTCCAGGCACTTCAGTTCCGCATATTGGACACACATATGCAGGCTGACTTGGCGCTGGTTTCGGAACACCAGCGACTTCAACATCCTTCCTCTTGCTCTCTGGTTGCGCTGCCGCCGTCTCCTGTCGCTGTATCTTGTCCAGACACAGGTTTGTATGCGCCATGCGTCTCTGCTCGTTGTAGTCTGTGAGCATTTTGCCGCACATGGGACACTCGACCGCGACGTCTTTGGTTGCATCGCGATCCAGACACGCGTTCATGTGGATTTCCCGGTCCAATATGGACCAGCGAGACATGTTTAGAGAGCACACAATGCAGAGCATCTGTTCATCTGGCTTGCATCGTGCGTTTGTGGTCGGAGCAGGCGCCGTGGACGGCTGCGTGGGCAACAGGTCATCCCAGTCATCGTTTTCAGCCTGCATCTTGTCTATTGCTGGTGCGCCAGTTCTGGTAAGGAAACCCTGTAAAGTCGATACGGTCTCCCTCTTGAAACCGATGCGTGCTTCGGGCATGGCTTTGTAGCAGGAGTGATGGTACACGTAATCCATCGGCACGCAAAAGAGAACGAGAGAGAGAGAAGTCACCATGGGCCTGACCAAGCACCTGCTCGTGCTCTCCACGGGGCAGCACGTGGGCAAGACCACGGTCTCACTAGGCCTCGTCAAGAGCCTGCAGGCGCAGTTCCAGGGCACAGACAAGAAGGTGGCTTACTGCAAGCCAGTGGGCCAGCAGCATGTGCCTGTGGGCGGCGGCTTGCGTGTGGACAAGGTATCGATCGAAAATCTCTGTCTGGAAGGACTCTAGTGGACTGACTGCGGCTGGGACTGGCCTAGGATGCGTTCCTGTTCAAGGAGCACTTTGGACTCGTGCACGACTACAAGGACATGTCACCCGTGATCTTCCCCGACGGATTCACGCGCGATTTCATCGACGGCAAAGTGACAGAGGCGGAGCTTGCGGCTTCGATCCAACAGGCGCACGAGAACCTGTATCGTGAGAGCGATATCCTGATCTGTGAAGGCACGGGCCACACAGGCGTGGGATCCATCTGCGAGCTCAACAACGCCCAGGTCGCGTGTACGTAGACAGCAGAACACGCTGACTCGCATTCCGGTGCTAACGTGGCTGGCTCTCTTTGATGCTATCCTGTTAGCCCAACTCGGAATGGACGTTGTGTGCATCGCGCTCGGTGGCCTCGGCTCGTCTTTTGATCAGCTGGCGATGAACCGTGAGCTGCTCGTGAAGCACAATGTCCGTCTTCGTGGCGTCATTCTGAACAAAGTGAATCCTCAGAAGATGGACATGATCCAGGTAGTGCGTTCGCAGTGGACGTAGTGCTTGTATCAGTCGTTCTGATGCTGGTTCTGGTCGCTAGGATTATTTCTCGCGTGCATTGAAACGCTGGGATATCCCGCTTGTGGGTTGCATCCCAGAGCTCAAAGATCTCTCGTGCCCCACTATGGCCGATTACGCCAAGCTGCTCAAGTCGAAACTCATTTCAGGTACTTGGAAACGCTAGCATACATGTCGTGGCTGTTGTCACTGATCTTGTTGCTTGGTTTCCATAGGCCGCGACGCAGAATTGCGCTACTTCATGAGCACGCGACTAGCGCTCGCGCCTGTGAATGAGAACAATCTCTTCAAGGCCATCCCGAACCAGCTCGTGATCACGCACAGCGGCCGTCAAGACGTGATCGACGCCATTATCGGCAACCAGGAGGCGTCGGGAAAGAAACTCAAGCCTGGTTTGATCCTTACGGGCTGGAATCCGCCGAGTGAAGAGCTGGCCAAGAAGCTTGACGCAGACAACATCCCGTGCATCTACGTGTCTCCCGACACGGCCGACAGCTACACGATCACTGCTCGCGTGGCTAGCTTCACGGCCAAGATCCGTCGTGAAGACACGAAACGACTGAACATGGCAGCCGATCATGTCTCCAAGTATTGCGACCTTAGCTTTCTCCAGGACTAGACAGATTCGATGACCCCCAGCACTAAAAGGCGATGCTTGTATTCAATTCTGTTTTGCAAAAACAGTCACATGACACTGTGAGCAACTCAGCGTGGCCTTCTTGTTGACAGTTAGTAGTTCCATCATCTAGTCTCTCAGCCACGAGTGCTCAATTCAATCTCTCGTCTCTCTTCTGTTTCTCTCGCATCTCGGACGCGAGACTGCAGAGCGCTCCGTTTACGATGGCAGCGTCATCTTCTTGCCGTGGTATTTGCTGTGAGGACAAACAGAATGAGATCAAGGGGCTCCAACATGCATCCCGTAAAGCTCAATAGCGTACCTAATGGCGTAGTAGTAGAAGAAGTCCACGTAGAGCGCCGTCTGCACCATTCCAGCGATGAACATGAGCCAGATGAAGTGGTACGACTTCTCCGTAGCGGCGCGATAAATCCAGTTGAACACGTAGCAGCCGCGGTAGATGCCCAACAGCACGACGTAGTTGCTCGTGAGGTTCTCGACTTCTCCGTGGCGCTGCAGCACAATCAGCTGCGGCACGATGGCCACAGCTTCGAGGTAGATGGAGAAAGTCCAGAGGATCTGGATCCAACAGCGAAAGATCGGGGTCAGCATGAAGATTCAACCTGGACAGAGACACCGCAGGCGACGCACCTCGAGCACTTCAAACGATTCATTGAAGATGAGCGCCAGGATCGCGCAGGGCAGCACGGCAAACTTGTAATGCAGGAAGGTATCGTGCGACTTGTCGTACGAGCTCTTGAATGGCTCGCGCAGGCGGATGACGTACACGATGGCGCCAGAGAAGAGCAGGAACAGCACCTTCATGGTGGTGTTGTACAGACTCACGTAGTGCGTGAATAGGTCCACATAGCGAGTGACGAACACCAGGAAGAACAGCTCCTGGGACTTGAGCGAAATGCCTGAATGGAATCAATCACAAGTGAGCTCTTGGAGGCCTCCAGAGATGCGCACACAGACGCACCAGCAGCAGAGCGGGAGGCCAGCAGCTTGAGCAGCAGCACCAGGAAGCTGGCCAGGTGCGACATGTCGCCGGCCAGGCGGAAGAGGTTCATGGTCGGTCGTCTCACTCTTCTCGGCTCTCTCGATGCGAATAACTGCCCGCCTTTGCACTGCGCACTTCGACCAAACCCACGGGTCTGACCCGGTCACTAACATTGGCGCTGCAACGACGCGTGGCATGCGGGCACAAGGCAGTTGAAGTGGGTCGTTACCTCGTGCGAGTGACATCATACTACAATCCACCTACTAACGAATAGTATTAATACGTAGAAGTGACTACATGCGGATATAGTATTAAATAGAGACTTCACTGCTGTGCTCGGAGGACTCATCCAGCATATTGGCCACCAGCCGCACGTTCTCTAGTGGGAGCTCGCCATCGATACTGCTGCAGCTCTCTGCCTGGCCCAGTCTCGCGTGCTCTTCTATCAGCGGTGTGGAGTCGGAGCTGGACGACCGGTCGTCGCTGGAGCCGGCTGTGGACGACTCGCGCAGCAGCTTGGCGCTCAGCGGCGGCTGGTCTCGGCCGTCCAGACTCAGCTCCTCCACGGACTCGCTCAGCGCATCGTTCTCCACGTAGGCGCGTTGGGCTATCAGCAATGGCGACGCTTCCTTGCGTAGCTCCTCAATCGCTTGGGGCGTGGCCAAGGCCAGTGGCGAGCCGCCAAAGAAGCTGTCGTTCTCCAGCCGACTCGTGTCGGAGAACCGCAGTGACGACGGCTCGCTGGCGCTCAGGTCGTGGCGGAACCGCATCTCACGCGCGTAGAGAATGCAGTTGAGGCAGAAGCGCTCGCAGACGAAGGGCAGTCTGGACGCGATCTCCACGCCAGGCTTGAGCAGGATCAGCTTGATCACACAGGCGCGACAGACCGTGTGGCCGCAGGCGCGACACCACTTCTTGCGCCGCGTGAAGCCGAAGCGCTTCTTGCAAACGAAACAGCCCGTGCTGCCGTCGTCCAACCGATACGGCGCCAGCGTGTTGACGTTCACGCCGGCATTGTGCAGCGCTCGGGCGTCCACGAGGCCGTAGTGGTTGAGCGCGTGGTCCAATATGGTCGGCATGAGGCGCATGGATACCCAAGACGGCATGTTCTTGGTCTCCTGCTCGCCCATAGCGTGGTGCAGCAGCACGCCGTTCTCCATGTGATACGTGGACATAACGCACGTGTGACTCCGGTTCATGGCGAGACCGTGATCGTAGAGCTCGCCCGGGGAGAACGTCGGCGTGACCTTGTACTGCACCAGCACTGTGCGGCCGTCAGCGTCCTGCGTCGTGAACGAGTGTTCGAAGTAGATGTAGTCGCTGTACGCGATGAGCTGCTTCATGGGCGTGGTGAACGCCAGCCACTTTATCGCGACTGCATTGAACGCGTCTTCGATGGTCGCGGACTGGAACAGCTCCAGGATCGCGCCGTCCACGCACAGACTCTGGTACAGCTGCGCGAACAACGCGCGCTGCTGCGGTGTGCTCTCCGCCTGCAAGCCGTAGATGACGTCGTCCAGATTCAGATGCTGCAGCTCGGATCGACACATGAACTCGACGCGCTTGGGGTTCTTGCACACGCGCGCAAAGCCCTTGGTGCCGCGCTTGTCGAATACGAGCTTATAGGCCGCGCCGCAGCGGTTGAAGAGGTAGAACCAGGAGCTGCGGTCCAGCAGCACACGCTGGATGGCTTGGTGTGCGTCTGCCGTCCATCGTGCGATCGTGTCGTCATCGACCAACACGCGCGGCAGGCGGCTGTCCGGCAGTGGATACTTAAAGTGGGACGGATCCATCGCAGGGTGTCTATCGGCCAGGGCGAGCACGATCGGGTCCTGCTTCTCGCGCCAAAAGCTGACGAAGGAGAGAAGCAAATGACTCTGGCGCCATTGAAAGCCGCGACGGATTGACTGACATCCATGGATGGGGCGTGCGTCGACCTGCCAAATTTGGTGATCTGAAGATTGGTTTTGTCCTATTTTATGTAACGAGGTGATACGTTTATGCAGGTCTTACGACCTGTAGTTTGCAGCCGCGATGGGCAGTCGAACGTTTTCAGCCTCACGTGTGATGGGTAAGAGAGCAGGAGATATTGGATTTCACAGGTTATCTGCGACGCGTGATCACTGATTGTATCAGCGAGTGGCGCATGCGAGACGAGCCGGCCCAATGAAGGCAATGGCTGAGCTGCGTTCGCTGGATTAAATACTAGTGTACGTATGGCCGCCTCAGCTAGAAGCAGCTGCCATCTTGGCTGAGTGGCGCTCTTTGTGGATGGACCGCAGCAGCACTGCTTGCTCAACCATGGCACGCGCCACGGTCTCGAGCTCCTCGGCCTTGGCGCTGGCCTTGGCCATGGACAGCGCTTGGAACGTGGGCGAGTCGGTCGGCTCACGGTCGGTCTCGTCAATGCTGAGTCGGATGAGCTCGTCGTCGGGAGTGTCGTACTCGCTGCTTTGATCGCTCTCCAAGTCGCTCTGGCCCAGATCGATCAGTCCATCGATCGAGCCTTCGTCAATAAAGTACGAGTCAAACATGCTGCTGGGCCGTGATAACTCTGTCTCACGGGCCGAGACGCGCGCCTGCAACTCGATCTTGGCGCTCTTCAGGCGCTTCTGGCGCGCGTAGAGCAGACAATGGAGGCAGAAGCGCGCGCGCACGGTGGGCATGCGCGTCGAGACCTCGATGCCTTCTTTCACCAGCGCGATGGTCATCTTACAGCTACGACACACTGCATGGCCGCAGCCGCCGCACCACTTCTTGCGTCGTCGCACGCCAAAGTTCTTGTGGCAGACGTGGCAGATCGTCTCAGGCATCGGCCGATGAGGCGCAAGCGTCTCGGCTGTCACACCGGCGTGGATCAAGGCGCGCGCATTCACAGCGCTGTAGTGATTGAGCACGCGGTGGTAGAGCACAGGCATGCCGACCTTGAGCAGCCAGCGGGGCAGCGAGCCGGCCGATGCCACGTGACCCATGGCTGTGAGCATCACTCGCTGCTCGTCCAGCTCACAGAACATGCTAATGCCGAAGTGCGGACGTCGCGTGAAGCCCAGCGAGTGGTCCGTGAGCTGCTCGGGCGTCAGATCGGGCGACTGGCGATAGTTCACCAGCACTGTGCGGCCTTGGGCGTCTTTGGCCGTGCAGTTGTACTCGAAATAGAGGTACTCTCGCGTGGCGTTCATGGGCAGCGTGAACGCCACCCACTTCATGGCCGCGCCGTAGAACGGGTCTTGGATCGTGCTGGGCTCGAACAGCTCCAGGATCGCGCCGTCGAGACAGATATCATCGTACAGCTGCGCGAACACGATTCGCTGCTCGGTCGTGGTCTCGCACTTGAGACCGTGGACCACGTCGTCCAGTGCCATGAGCAGCTCGCCGCGACTCAGATACTCGACCGTGGTCGAGTCCGGCAGCACGCGCACGCGGCCGGTCGTGCTGTTCTTCTCGTACATGGGCCTGTAAGCCGGATTGGACTGGTCAAAGGCGTAGTACCACGAATTCGGGTCGGCCAGCACGGCCGCGATGGCCTCTTGCGCCTCGGTCTTCCACTGCGCGACCGTCTCGGCGTCTACGTGCACGCGAGGCAGCTGGTCCTCTCGTACTGGGAACTTGCTCATCGTATTGACACTCGAGTGTGGCTGGAGCGCTGACTTGACAAGTGCGAGCTGGGCAGCCGCAAGGACAAAACGCCAATGTGACGTCGTGATAACCCAGCGGACCGCGATGGCTGCAAATCCCGACGGCAGCGAGTCAAGAATGCGTGCGATGCGACAGACAGTAATCCAGACGCGAGAGTCAACAACTGGACGCGCGTGGGGCTTCTCTAGCCAGTCGTTCCACCGAATCGGACGTATAGACCTCGCAGTCCGCCTCTGCATCCGATCCATCTCGATGGCGTGCCGGGCCGACTATCAACGTCGGCTTCCCAATAACGCAATCAGAGTCTGCCTGCTGATTGTGCGCCTAGCGGAACTGGAGATGAGCAGCATGTCAAAGTTGAGCTCCCATGTCCTCTACAGATCCGTTCAGTTGCCCTTCGAGGTCTAATTGACACAAACGCTGTCGTGAGGAGAAGTATTCACGGGTCATGCACTGGTGTCTGGTCTCTCGTGACGGAGCAATCCGCTTAAGCCGGTGGCGTGCGTGTACAGTGGAAGCCACGTCAATAACATTGGCATTTGGTACCTCGCGATGCAGCGCAAAGTCGACGAGGAGTATTACTGGGGACACAGACAGCGATGATGATGGTGGCAGGCGCTGTTTACCATTTCGTTTAGAGCTGCCAGGCGCAAGGGAACGGCAGTGGCGTGCGCGTCCATTGGTTGTGTCCATCTCTGAGTCGCAAAGCGATATCAACAGAAGCGTGGTTGAAGTGTCGATTGAACGATGGACCACTAAGGTCATCATTACTTGGGCTCGTAGCTGAGACCATCGAGTCACTGGAACACGCTGCATCTGCCAGAACCAAACAGCATGGACTGGGTTACAGTACAGTGCTGTAGATTACTCGACAGAGCAGCTTCGCCGTGATGTCGTTGCTTCTTCTGGATTGCAACCCGTCGACTCTGTGGCGTTCAATATCAACAGCAGAAACGCAACCAATTTTCACTTGACGCCTTCAACTTTCTTCAGCGATTTGCTTCCACTGCTCCATCTCACGCTGACTGCTGGGCCATATAGTGTGCCTGGTGCATCTGCCGCAGGAGTGCTGCGTGTTCTGCGACTGTGGCGGCAGCCAGCGCCAGCTCATCAGCTTTCACACTAGCAGCATCTACAAGAAGCTCCTCTTCCAGGCTCGAA
>JAADVW010000938.1:0-12079 GCA_023335875.1 Elongisporangium prolatum
CCCCCCCCCCCATCAGCTCGGCGCGCCTTTAGCCGCTCCGCGTGCGCTGACTGCTGCTGATGTGAACTAGAACGACCGAATTGAGACCATGATCCCCGCTCCATAACAGAATTTGGACGACGACAAGACCGCGAGGGAGCAGAAGATCACATTGGTAGACACCATGTGGTGCGAGCGACTGATGTTTATCACTGCTAGCGTGTCCATTGAGCTAGCCATGGTGCTTTTCCCATGGAGCCGAGGTCTGCCACGGACCTCGTTGGATCGGCCAACTGTCTGTATTCGTGTATTGGCTTTCTGGAGTCCATTGTACGATCAATTGAATGATCTCACGTAGTTCACTGGCTTGGGATCACCATGTCTCGCTGCCAAAGGAGCTGCCGCCTGTGTGTTCCAGTTTCTCTGTAAACATGAAACGCTATCCAGCGAGATGGTGAATTCCCAGGAGAACCCAGATGAGGCTGCAGATGTAGACAGCAAGCAACAGCACGAGACTGAAGACCAGTCACCATGAGCGACAGCGGACAGGTACGAAGACGGTCTGCGAATCCTTACAAGTGATTGCATCCGGACTGAGTCGCTATTCCCTGCAGGTCTCTCACATCTTCTGTCTTCTCTGACCAAGACCATCGCTATGATCACTGGCGGAGTGGCCATTGTCCTGGTCCTGATTTCGTGATCATGTGCTGCGTTCGCTGCAAGAAGAACACGCGGCATAGGAGGAAGCAGACCAACGATCTGGTGAATGGACTGTAGAGTCCGTCTGTGGACAATCCGACCACGACGTACTCCTCTCTCCATTCCGAGCAGGAATGAGATCCAGACGATCTTAGCTCAAGCTTGACCGACACGGAAGACCCAGCGATCATGTGACTCGAATCCCACGCACCAACATGGCCACGGAGTCCTCCACCAAGCTTATGGCTCCTGTGGAATACTCCCTCCGTCCGGACCGAAGAGTAACGCTATTTTTAGGGAAGGTGATTATCTCTATAAAACTCGTTTGTACAAAGCTGATTGGCGGAATAGAAAGAAAAAGGCATTTCCATGCAAAACTTGTTTAGATATCGCTGTTTCAGCAGCTCCCTACGTACTTTTCACTTTAGAAAATGACGCTGCGATCAAACAACGCCTCCACTACGCCAAGAACTTCACCAGCGAAGAGCGACAGGCGATATCTACCCGCCTCCTCGCTCTCTGTAGCAACTTTGAGCTTCCTCGTGGCGCGATGGTCTCCACCGCCGCTGATATTTTGGCTGTACGCGCCAGACAGTGTCCAAGATCTGGCGCCGCGGTATGCCGTCCTATGGTCCGTCTGCAAGACGTACCGCTGGGTCCATCTCAACGGTGCACAGTCTCTATAGCGGGTCAGAAAAGTCTGAACCCCCCGTCCAACAATATGGTTTTTCGACCATGCGCGGTCAATTTTTAGTCAATTTCCGTACAGTTTGTTTTGTAGGATACAGTACTTTCTGTACATTCAGACCACAGCGCCAGCAGTCTCAGTTCCAAGCCGTTTCCCAGCCACAGATATTTTACAAAACAGGGTGGTAAAAAAAGTCTGCACCCCCTCCAAACATTCTAGGTTTTGTATAGAGCAACTTCAACAGTAATGACAAGTCAAATGGCTTTATACTTTGTAGATCCTTCTTTAGCAGCAGCAACCGCCTCCAGACGCTCTGGCATGGAGAAAATACACTTCTGAACGGTTGAAGCAGGAGTGCTGTACCAGATATCAGCTAGTTTAACGCGTACGTCGTCCAGGTTGGCTGCTGGGGTCTTGTGTAGCTCTGTCTTCATGATGGCCCACAAGCTTTCAATCGGGTTCAAATCTGGACTCTGGGGAGGTGTCCCATATCCAAGAGACCAAGATCGCTCACACAGGCAGGGGGTGGCTTTAGCTCTGTGAGCTGGAGCGCCATCTTGGACAAAACGTGTGGGTGTGGGCAGCTTGAGAATTTCGGGGGTTAGGGGGATCTCGTCTGCCAAGATCTGGCGGTTGTAGGCGCTGTTCACCGATGCCTCGCAGAAATGCATGGTGCCCACCCTGTTGTGTGAAGTTGTAATCCACACCATTAGGCTCTGTCGACTTGACTTGAAGGTGGGCCCCGTGCATTTCTCATGGAAAGCTTCGTGTGCACGGCGCCAGACTGAAACCCTCCCGGTCGTTCCGTGAAGCTCCACAGAAGCCTCATCAGAAAAGAGTACGTCCTTCCAGTCTTCTGCGTCCATGTGCCGAAGCTTCTTGGCGCGCACCATGCGTTTGCGCCGGTGTTCGGCAGACATGAAAGGCTTTTTCCTCGCTGAGCGACCATGCAGCCCGCTTGCATGGATGCGCGACCGAATAGTTTGGGCGGACTTCGTGTGACCCGTCTCTGCTGTAACAGCAGCCGCAATTGCGGACGCCCCCCACAAAACGGTCCGATTCGGCCACCCGAACGATCTTGCGATCCATCCGAGCGTCCGTGACACGCGGAAGGCCTGGTCGGGAGGCAGGAAGGCAGTGGCCGCGCTCCTTGAAGCGCCTGACGATGGACTTGACGCTGGAGACTGGCATCATCAGCTCTTGGCTGATTCTCTTCCCCCCTGGCCGGCCTGCCATTTCGCGATGCAACGGCGGCGCAAGTCTAATGGATACTCCTTCCTCCTGTCAAATAGAGCATGCATGCGGTTAGTGCACTTATCTAAACAAGGACCAGCGCGGCGGCTTATCCCATTGATCTCACAGCAAAAGCAAAAGTGACTCGGAAGCATCAAAATTGCTCTATACAAAACCTAGAATGTTTGGAGGGGGTGCAGACTTTTTTTACCACCATGTTTTGTAAAATATCTGTGGCTGGGAAACGGCTTGGAACTAAGACTGCTGGCGCTGTGGTCTGAATGTACAGAAAAGTACTGTCATTCAGACCACAGCGCCAGCAGTATCCAACAAAACGAACTGTACGGAAATTGACTAAAAAATTGACCGCGCACGGTCGAAAAATCATATTTTTGGAGGGGGGTTCAGACTTTTTCTGACCCGCTGTACGTCTCTACGCAGCAAGTAGCCGACAAGCTAACCAAGATCACCAGGTCCATTGAAGAAATCCCCCCAGGCGAACGTACTAATATTCGCACTTTAGCGGAGCGATTCGGTACGCTCAAAATTACCGTTCACGAGCTTTTAAGGCGCAGTATTATCAAAAGACACGCAGCCTCGCAGAAACCACTTCTCACGGGCGACCATTGCGTCTCGCGCATGAAATTATCTGTTCTCGTTCCTGCGCCAAGTGCAAGGCGATTCTTACGAGTTCGACTCGATGTTGGACTATGTCCACATCGATGAGAAATGGTTCTCGAATCGTCATCGAGAATGATGGTGCCCTCGTATAGAGGACCCTTTACAGTAACAATTCGCTTAAGTCGGACACTAATAAAAATCCTTCAAATAAAAACGCACTTTACTGAAACCGTAACCTTTGAACTGGACAGGGCTTAGTGGGAATTGCTACCCTTCGGTCTGGACGGAGGGAGTACAACCGAATCGAACGCTTTCTGGGCCTTTTCTGGACATTTACGTGGTTCTCGGAGGTCATAAACGGAAAAGCGATCCTTAGGAATCCCAGTTGCATGGCTTCAACAACGACAAGATCCGTATCACGCTTCGTGCATCACAAGCGCTGGTGTATCTGCACTCGACAGAGATCTCAATTCCAACAACACCCTGCTCAACAGCCAACTGGACGCCAAGCTCACAGTCTCTCGCGAGACCGTACTGACCGAGACCAGGCGACTGAATTTGGTCGGACGCGCCCAGACACTAGATTTTATCATGCCAGGCACAGTTCTTGCTCATGTACCATACTCCAGGCGTGCGCCAGTTGTCCCTCGAGCCGAAGCGACGGCCAACGACTGCAGACGTGATGTCTCGCCT
Organism: Elongisporangium prolatum; assembly: GCA_023335875.1. Lineage (NCBI taxonomy): Eukaryota > Oomycota > Peronosporomycetes > Pythiales > Pythiaceae > Elongisporangium > Elongisporangium prolatum. The sequence continues at coordinate 3,914 of JAADVW010000938.1, forward strand.
GCACACAGCCATGTAGGGAGCAGTATGCGTACTGCAGTGTCACCATCACGGGTGTTTTGCAATCGAATCAGACGGCGTTTGACTCTGGATTCCATCGTGGGTTATGAGACGGATCGGTTCAGAGAGATTCCTTTGTTCTCATAGAAGAAAAGAGCGACAGCAGAAGCAAGAGCAATGAAGTTATCTATTAACGAGCTCCGGCCTCTTATTGGCTCAGCAGATCACATTCACACGCATCTCTCCACATTGCAATTCGTGGAAGAGCTCGATTTGAGCAACGGCGGCATCGTTGACGACCAGATAGTAGACCTCCTGCAATTCATCTCGTTGTCTAAAGCGCCAGTGGCACTTCGGTCCGTGGACCTCGGCCACAATCGGCTTGGTGATGTTGGTGCTATGGCACTCGCTCGGTTGCTACAGGCGAATGCCGACAAGCTGCCCAAGTTACAAGCATTGGATCACTTTGAGAACTCAATTCGCGATGCAGGCGCGTTGGCTCTCGTGGGAGCTGTCCAGGAAGCAGCTTTGGAGGGCAACCTGCCGCTGCTGACGAGTCTCTCGCTGCACGACAACGATATCTCCGAGACAGTGCTGCGCTCTATCGATGATATCTGGAAACAGATTCCGCTCGCTCGTGTCGTGGACTGGGCGGGAGTCACGCTTCCAGCTGAGAGCTCCTCAGTGGGCTTTGGAGAACTGCTGAAGCGAGAGATGGAGATAGCGAAACCCAAGCCCATTGCCGTGATGTGCTCGAGGAGAAGCTGGAACCACTGAGCACCTTTCTCAAGCACGTATTGTGGCATCCGTGAAGCGCGAGGGCAAGATCGTGGTAAGCTGGTGCTGCGTATTTTTGAAGCTGCAGGCCGTCCAAAGCCTTGCGCAGTCCTCCATTTACGTCTTCAGGGCCATTGCCGCCGCCTGTTGCCACGATACGGTCGACAAACGCTTGGAAGGACACGAGATCTTTGATGAACGGCAGCACTTCAAAGTGGTTTGGGCCGTCGCAGAAGTCCTTGTAGCCCACGAATGCAACTGATACACAGCTGCTGTTGTTGCTATTAGTGCCGCCCTGTCGTCCTATAAGACCGCCCGTGGATGCCAAGACGAGCGCGCAGATGTCCTTGATCTGCTGACGCACACAGTAAATGTGCGGTGCTATACTGTCAGTTGTACCCACGAGGAATGCTAGGTGAACCTGCTGTGCGCTTCGGATCTTGAGCAGTACGCCGCGAATCGTGTCTTCCTTCTTCTTGATGATCGTCTTGGCCGCATGACGCACGTCCGTCGTAACTGATGCCGCGTCCAGCTCTATCTCGGTGTCCTCCTCGATGATGGCGAGTAGATCTTTTTTGATTTTCTTCACTCGACGCGCCTCCAGCGTCTCGGAGCCACGACGAGCAGGGGTTGTTGACGTGCGTGGCATGAGCAAAAGGTCGTCGTCCGATCCACGTCCTGAAGTCTCCGTCGTCGTCTCGGAGCCGCTGATGTCATCGAAACGGACACCGGCCAGTAGCACTTCCGTTCTCTCCACAGTCGCAGAGAACTCGACAGGCAACGCGGACTCGGAACTCATCCACGAAAGAGCTGCCATGCTGCCATTCCAATCGCAATATGACTAGGAGATATTGTCGTCCGGAAGTTCTGCCACTCGTTTCAAAGCTAAATTGAGTGAAGTTTCGCAGGTTAAATTGAGCCGACAAGATGGTTCGTCCTCAGCTGAGACACCAAAGGAGTCTCTTTGTGAAAGGTAGGCATCGAAGCGGATGCGACTTGCGTGGAACGGTGCAGCTTGTGCTTCACTTCAAGCACTTCAGTCTCATCCCAGAAAAAGGCAACTTACGCTACCATCATTCATGGGCTAATCCTATTAGCATTTACCCAAATAGACACGGTCCTAATGAAAACCCTGCTGAAATAGACAAAATGCTGCTGTCTGGCGCATCAAAAGTGATCGTGAAAGTTCGATGAACTTCTCTTTGGAGTTCATAGTGTCAACTTAAAAGAGTTTGGATGCAGCTCAAGCAGCCAGCAGCGTAAGCGAGCGAAGACCATTCATTCAAGAAGTTGATATGAGCGACATCAAGTCGATAGCGGCATCAACAGAGGTACTGCGGCTGCTGTCTTTGCTGCAGATTAAACGAGCGATGGACTAATTTCTGCGCTTTGCCAGTCTTTATTATCGGTCTGTCGCTGCAGGCGTGGACAAACATGACCAAGGTCGTTTTCATTAGCGTGGTCCTCATCTTGCTGGTCACGTTGTCAGCAAGAAGAAAAAGCAACGGAGGAAGAAAGAGTGCGATCAAGAGTGTTGTAGCTGGTGCTACGTAGCGGCATGGCTGTTGAGGTTTGGCACAAGCAGCCAGGCTTCGTACTGTACGGTATTTACCGTACGAGTCAGGGCGCTGAATCAGGGTGATCAGGCGCACATGCATATGATGCCACTCAGTGCATGCATCGAGCAAAGCACGTTGTCACGTATTTGCGACTTTGAATTGTTCAAGTCGGAGACAGACGTGACCGAGTCCGACTAACATATACTTTCTGTCGGCACGTCACCCAGACCATACCGCTCACAAGAGACTGGAGACCGCAATGTCATCATTTGTGCATGGATACGTCGCTCCAGGACGCTGAGTCCAGGATGTCGAGATTGATGGCAGACTTTTTTTCAATATTGAATCGGTTGAATATGGAAGATGTGCTACAGCAAGATCCAAAGAAAGTTGTGAGCTACTTGGCAGATGCGCTTCGCCCTTGGGCTTTTAAATGGGCGGCGAAGGATCCGCTGGGGCGCTCGATGCACAAGCTTACTAGGTCCAATTTGCAAGTGTTTCTTTATTTGGTTGCGCTCGGAGCTGGAAGGCTTTATGCGGTTCGAAGTTCATATCCCGGCTGTGAATAGCCATAATGGTGGCAATAAAATCAGCTTCAAGTCGACACAACAAATAGTACCGCTGGCTACTGGGAATTCAAATGGCTCGAAGTCTGGCACGGTACATTAAAAAACGAGACCAGCCAGTCAAAAGCTCCAGCAGCACAGCCGATAACGAAGTTGGCTACCAAGAGCGGGTAAATCAGGCGACAGAGCGTGTTTCAAATGTGGGGATCTGACCCATGGAGTCTTTCGATGCCCCGATGTCGGAAGCAGCCTTGAAGCCAAGGAGCTTTACGAAAAGCGATCAGCCGAAAAGTTTTGAGAGCTGTGGTCGGTATGGCTTCGACAGCGAAGTCAACGACTCAGAAGATTCCGTCGACCATGTGTAGTTATGGACGCGGCGGAGACATCAATCACGCCTGACTCTGGAGCAGAGGTTACGGTGGTCACGTCCAGGCTCTTGACAGAGCTCAAAGATCGTGGAGTGTGGCTTTCGTATCAAGATTTACCACAAAATGCTGCTGTAGCAGGTATTAGCAAAACAAACACTGCTCGTAAGGACCAAAGTGAAGCTGGATTTGCGTTTCTCAACTCCAGGTGGTCCGTTGGTGTTACAAAACGTGGTATGCTGGGTTGCAGCTTAAAACCTACCGAAAGGACTCGGTGATTTACAGCTATCTCGACCAGTGATGGAGCGTTTGGGTTACGACTCAGAGAGACTGCTCAACGACGCACAACAACAACAAGTCTACGATATGAGTGACTTGGATCATGGTACTACGTGTGGAGTTCAGAGCGTGCTGGCATATGCAGGTACCGCGGAAGCTTTCCAACCAACCGAAGAGGAGATCAACATGCAGGAAGATGAAGAGCGAGCATGTTTTCTAAGGCAGTCGTGGACGTGTCTGAAGAGGTCATGGAAGTCCGACGAGTCTTGCTGGAGAAAGCTGAGGAAGCGACAAAGAACGGTGCAAATTGTGAATATACTGACAAGCTGAAGAAACTTTTGGAGAAGTATATTGACGTGTTCCGCATGACAATATGTCGTGACCCTCCTGTCGATATGCCTCCGATGGAGATCACTCTAAAGAATGGCACGGTTTTGATACGATGTCGAGCACGTCGTTATTCACAGGAGCATCGTGAGTTCCTGAAGACACACATTGATCAGCTACTGGCCGGTGGTTTGTGCTACCGAAATGAGAAGAGCCGATGGTGCTCTCCGCCGCACATTGTCAAGAAGCCTGACGTAAAAAAACATCGAATGACAGTGGATGCTCGAGGTCCAAATGGGTGTGTGGAGCCAATTGTGTGGCCAATGCCTATTCTAGAGGTTGTGTTCGATCGGTTGCGTGGATCTAGTTCATATTTTTCGCTGGATTTCTTCAAGGGATTTCTGCAGTTTGCAATGGCTGAACATTGCCAAGAGATATACTCGATTCTCATCGAGGATGGAGTTGTTACACCGACTCGAGTGCTGTGGGAGGAACTAACAGCGTAGCATATGTACACGCAACGGTTCAGGAAATGTTCGAAGAGTTGTTTAATGAAGGATTACTCATCTGGATTGATCTTTTGGGTTATGCTGATGGTGATGATGGATTGCTGCGTATTCTCACGAGAGTTCTCGAAATATGCGCTGCCAAAGGATTGAAACTCAACCCGGAGAAATGTGCGCTCTATCTCCGGGAAGCTTTATGGTGCGGTAGGATTATATATGGGGACAATGTTCACCATGATCCTGCGCGAATCGATGCGCTCACTCACCTGCCGCCGCCGCCCCCAGCGACAGGACAAGAACTCCAGCAGTTTATATGTGCGCTTAACTGGATGCGCCAGTCGATTCGGCGTACAATAATTGGTTCACCCGTTGACACAGTTTACGGAGAAGGTGTAGGAATACGCGGGAGGTCGATCAAAGAACCACGTACGAAAGGTGGCACTCTCCGATATGAACTGGGGGCAGTCGGAAGATGACTGCATCAAGCGCTGCAAGGAAGCGCTCGGTAACGCGCTGCAGCTAGCCCATCGGGGCCCTACAAAGCGACTGTACGTTTACACGAATGCGAGTGGCGCGCATTGGGGAGCAGCAATCACACAGGTATATCGTGATCATCTGGCCAGACCATCGGGTAAGCAGGAGCACGAGCCATTGATGATGCTTAGTGGTACATTTTCTGGCTCCGCTCAGCGTTGGGCGATTGTTGAAAAAGAAGCATACGCAATTATTGAGACGTGCCGCCGAGCGGATTATCTACTTCACCAGCCAGATGGCTTTGCACTTTTCACGGACCATCGAAACTTACGATATATTTCTGATCCTCATGGTGTTTTGAACGCCGTACCTAGGTACACGGCTGATAAGTTGCATCGATGGTCTTTGCTTCTGATGGCGTATTCCTATGAAATTCATGATATTACGGGTGCCGACAACGTGTGGGCCGATCTGCTGTCACGATGGGGCTCCTCGTTTGCAACAGTCTGTGCCATTAGTCGGGTACCAATGCCACTATCCCCTCAGCTTGATTCGGCCTTTGTGTGGCCAACACTGAGCTAGATCAGTGCAGCACAGAATGCAGCGAGCCCGCACGCATGTTTGACTCAGGCAAATGACGACTGTGTCTGGCGCGACACTGAAAGTCACGTATGGATTCCAGCTGACGCAGCGGGTCTCCAACTACGAATTTGTGTGGTCGGTCGCTTTGGTGTGGCCGGACACCGCAGCATTGCAACCACACTTGCAACGATTCGTGAGTGTTTACGTGGAGTGAGCTGACCAAGGATGTTGAGTATTTTGTTCGCTGTTGCCTGCATTGTGCAAGTACGACTGGCGGCCCACCTCAGCCACGTCCTCTTGAAGAGGCTCTCCATGCAGATTTGCCCAATGAGCTACTCCACTGGGACTACCTTTACATGGGCAAAAGTACAACTAGCGAAGAGTATGTGTTGGTGATCAAAGATGATGCCTCAAAGTTTGTGTGGTTAATTTCGTGTCATACGGCTGATGGGAAAGCCACATACACGCACCTACTCGACTGGTTTGCCAACTTTGGAGTGTTCCGCACCTGGGTTAGTGATCAGGGAACACACTTCAAAAACAAAGTCATCGAAGCCCTACAACATGCTCTAGGGGCACATCACCATTTTACCACTGCTCGCTGCCCGTGGGCAAACGGAACAGTAGAGGTAGTCATGCGCGAAGTGTTGCGCAGCTATCGCGCTCTACTGTTGGAGTGGCGGCTACAGCCTAGTGATTGGCCGCGCATAATCAAGATTGTGCAGATGCTTTTAAACCACTCGCCATCGCCTTCGCTGGGAGGTGCGGCGCCCATCACTGCAATGACAGGACTGAAAGCAATGAGTCCAATGGATACATTTACGGTACCAGGCGAAATAAAAGTGACGACGTTGACCGACATAAGAGCCAAACAGCAGACAAACTTTGATAATCTTCAACGTGCTCTTGATAACATGCATCGTCAAATGAAAGCAGCCAACGAAAGAGCGCCCAACGTGGTCGACGCGCCCACGACAAGTAGACAAGTAGTGAGGAACTTCTATGGCGCAGTTTGATGTGGGTGATTTCGTCCTTTACGCAGACGTATGGCAACACACACGAGAGAAACTAGAAGTAAAATGGTGTGGTCCTGCACAAGTCACGAACACCGTCTCAAATTGGATTTTTGAGATTCAGAATTTGGTTACGGGCACGCGCAAGGAATCGTATGCAAGCCCGCCGCCTCAAGTTCTACGTGGACGGCTCGCTGGAGGTAAGTGAAGACCTACGATTGCACGTAGCCCGCAACAGCGAGGGTCACGTGGTGGATTCTCTACTTGAGTCTCGGTACCTGCGGAGGAGAAGAGACATGAAATCAAGGTGCACTGGCGTGGCCTGGACGAGATCGAAGACTCGTGGGAACCTGCGACTGTGCTGCTCGAAGATGTGCCGACTGCAGTAAAGGCGTTCGTGCGCGCAAACTCTCGCAAGGCTCCGGTGAAGGAACTAGCAGCAGCACTGGGTATACAGTAGCAGTACCGTCGTGGAGGACGGTAACGCGAAGGTGTCGGAATGTTCTCCGCGAGCGCACTGTATATCATGCATATTATGCATATTAGTGAGATGGGACTACCGCATCCAAAGAGGGAAGTGTTGTAGCTGGTGCTACGTAGCGGCATGGCTGTTGAGGTTTGCCACAAGCAGCCAGGCCTCGTATTGTACGGTATTTACCGTAACCACCGGGGGTAATTACGCACGGGCGCGACTGCTCACGAAGAGCCAACACTGGAAAGACCCCTACTAATACACTTCTACATTGGCAAAGAAGTCGCGAGCCCGAACAAAGACTCTGAGTCCAAAATAGCGGACGACAGCTCGTTGACACCTCAAACAAAGCGAACATCCTAGCGAAATGAATGCTTGTGGGTCAATCTGGCGATCGTTTTTGTGTGTCGAGCTACAGGCGCCAACAGAGTTCTTGCAACGCTGATTTACCACGGCGGCTAAGGAGAGGTGTACAGAGGCTCATAAACTGGCCAGATCGTGGCATTTAATCTCAAAAACATCAAACAGGTCAACGCATACCCAGCTGAGGCCAAAACCATGGCTGCTGCGGGAAACCAACGTATTCTGCGTTTTGTGGGCGTTAGCTCAATGACTCTGTTTGGTCTCGGAGATCATGAACGGAGGAGATCTGAGATCTCTGCTTTCCTATTTCGAGCACGAAGAGCATCGACCTCATGGCTTTGACGACGACAAGATCCAGATCGCGCTTTATGTGGCGCATGCGTGTGGTGCAGATATCGCCATGGCCAAAGCGAGCGCAATTATCAGGCGGGCTTTGGTCAAGGCCTGTGTAGCTTGCCAGAAGACCGACCAACAGCAGCAGAGATCATGTACATCCTGCGGGTAGAGGCAAACTACAGCATTAGCCACAGAAGACCGCCCTCTACATACCGTACTGCGTGGGCATTACTAGTACAAGAACAGTCTACATTGTCAAAGTTACACAGTGTTTTGTTTCGAGGCTATCTGCAGCCGATACATGACCTCTGCCGCTGTTGGTCGGTCCTTGGGGCTCACTGAGAGGCAGGCTTGGCCCAGCGCACGCATAGAGTCCGAGACTTGCGTAGAGAATTGCGCCTGGAGTTTACCCATGGCCACCAGCTGCAGGATCGCTGTGTCTGGACGAGTGCGACCGGAACTCGTGGATTTGGCGCTTGCGTAAGGAAGCTGATGCGAGTCCAGCTCAGTCAGAACGACGCCGAAGGAGAAGATGTCGGCCTTCTCGTCG
>JAADVW010000939.1:0-12061 GCA_023335875.1 Elongisporangium prolatum
ACATGTTCTCTCTCGTCGTCTCCAGTCTTCAATCATATCGCGCCGTTGGCGCTCCCTTGAGAGGGGGGTGATGTAACGGGGCGTATCCCCGTTACATTATCAGGTGCATGGTTGCGCCTTTACATTTGTAGGTAGGGTTTTATCACAGTTTTACATAAGTAGGTAGGGTTTTACACATACGCGTATGTCACGTGTCGCTCGCTGATTGGATGAAATTTGGGACGCAGCCCAAATTTCAACCAATCAGGTCAGAGCTTTGTATTTGAAAGATACATAAAAATCAGAGTTGAATTTACCCGCTTCCTCAGAGTCGCTTACGTGTAAGCGAGTAACGGCACACCTGGCCCGTTACACAGCCTCCTTGTGGTCTAGCACCAATACCAATACCGAAAGATGGTCATGCCGAATTCATGGATCTCGTATAGGGAGTCGGATAAACCAAGCTTAGTTGTTCGGAGATCAACCAAGGTTGCTTGCGAGTTAGAGCCTGCAGCGTACTTGGAAGTTGCACAAACAATTAACTGAAATTCCGAACGATCTATTTATGGTGGCGAGTACTCGCTGAACAATCCCGTACATTGCAAAATTGGCGAGAAAATGGCTGGATGTGTGGCGATAAGTGTCCCATCGGAGCGTGCATTCTCCACGAGAGAAAATACTGTGACCGTGAAAAGGTGTTCATTGTCTTCTGACTTATTTGAGATATTGTTTTTATATCGGAAACTGTCAAGTAATGAAGAATGTCTAGAGCAACATGGCGGCGATATCTGCCAGCGGTAATCAACTTCTGCATGTAAATCGTGAGGTCGAGAATTTCCTTCCGAACTTTACAATGTTCAATCTTGGCAAACACAAGCGAACTGCAGTATACCATTACGAGTTCGGACGTCCAGGCCGTCGTACATTACTGTTGGCTCACTTGTTCGAATTGCACCAACGCAGGTTCGTTGTATCATTGCCGGTTTCATAGAGATAACGGTTTGCTGGTGACTGCCTAAAATGTCTGCCACAAGTTAAAAAGTCTGGCTGAGTAGCACGATGGTATAAAATAATCAATCCCCAAGTGTGCAAGCATTGAGTGATTCCTCTAGATGTGCAGCAAGCTATCGAACTTAACATCAACGCCAGTCCGATCATCAAGGATATCACAGCATGACTTTGTTCCTGCTGTCATAGGCAACTTCGAGAGCGAGATGCGTGCCATGCACTTAGCTAGCTCTTTCGACCCTTTTGTACATTGGAACCCTTGGCTACATAATCTTAGTTGTGTATGTATGGGTTTGTGTGAAATTATCACCAGCGAATTCGGCTGATTAAGTTGGTGGTTTGATCGTCGATTTGTATAGTTTAAGGCCGTGCCAGCAGCGGTCATGTCAATGCAACCGCTACGTAATGTTGTAGGCACCCGCACGCAACCCATTGTCACCCACGAGTCCCGTCCTCCTTATTCAGTGTGGTCAGCTTATCTTGGTGGTCGTTCCCACCACAGACATGCGTCCCGTGAACCGCGGCGATATGTACAAGTTCAGCACCTGAAAGGCGATCCACTTTTGTGGCGCACATAGGTGCGCAGAAAGATCAAGAATGCGTGCAGCCATACGCAAATGCCCTAGATTCACGTCGCAACGAACAAATACCTGCGACGGCTTGTGTGCAGGAATTCGTGTCTGCATTTTGTGGCAGTCGTCGCATGGATTGTGATGTGGCCGTAAGTCGCTCGGTCGGATCCAGTCGATAACAGTCTGGGCACTTGGCAACAGAAATGAAGGGGCAAAACAGCTGGGGCAGAAGTTAGCGACAGTTTGGATCAGCTATGCAAACTTTGCAGTTTAATAAAACGTTTGCAGTATGGACCAGTTCGCAAACGTTTGGACCCTGAACATTGGGACCTCTATGCAAAGGAAAGTCGTACACAGAAATGATTGGGAAAAAGTGTGTAACCTCTAGTAAATACGGTATCGTACAGACCATCTTCTCTAATATACGGATCGCAATCTGAAACGGAAATTACCTTATGCCGATTTAGACTGTACCACAAAAGAAAACTTTGAGTATACATGCGACTGCATAGTATATAGCGGACAAAACTACAATTGAACGAGTTGTAACAGTCGAAAGCACACCTAAAAGAGGACGACACGTCAACGTCCAAACCACAGACAAACGCAAAAAGGCATACAACATCAGGCCACCACTTCGGAGCACGCATTAGTCTGAATCGGCAGCTGAGGCAGCATCCACGCTTGGATCAGGGCCCATGGCTTCATCCTATCGCATAAGACCCATTTTCTTACGGATGATGGTAAATGGAAGAGCGTACTCTACGCTTGTGATCGCGCAGGCAAGCCGCAGAACAATCACAAGCCGACTGCAGATCAGCCGAAAAGGATGATGCGCACGTCCAAGAAAGGGTTGTCCTGTGCGAATCATGATCACTATGAGTGAAATAGGCTGGTCGATTCAGCACACTCGAGACGGCAGCACGATCCATAGCCATCCTTCCACTAAATGGATATTCGGATTCACGTGGGTCATCGTCAGCTACCTTCTGAATCTAACCCTGACAGCGTATCTTTAAGCGCAGCTTGCAGCGGGCGTGCCGACGGCCCAAGTTCACGCAGCGCTATTACAGGCAAGTCCCAATTCGTTGGTGGTGCCAAAGGATATTTCGAACTCGAGAATTCTAGAGCGCTGATGCCTTCTCTCGGCACAGACCGTACTGAAAGCATTGTTTGAACACTTGGACAAGCATAATTGTTTCTACAGACTCGAGGTTGATCAGGCCACGCGGCGTCTGTGGTACTTGTTCTGGGCCCACCCAAAGACAACGATTCGATACCCTCATTGTGGACTGTAGGCACAAGACGAACAAGCTCCAGATGTCCATATTGAACATAGTGGCTGTGACCGGCATGAACTCGGCCGTTCCAGTCGCTCAATTGTGACGATGTAGACTGATTTTTCCAGGGAAGATATCCTCAGGCACCTTAGCAAGAATTAGTCTGGGGATCGGAACCGTATGTAACAGAGGTTCTGTAGCCAAACCTTCACGTTGTGCTCCTCTTAGGATGTTCGTTTGGATTGGTAGCAACGTATGAACAGCGCAGAACTTCCAAACGTTCCATATCCTCACTCGCATAGGGGGTCTAAACACCACCCAGTCGGAAAATAGGCAAATTATGTGCTTTCTCCGTCCGGGTCAAAGTGTCCACTTTTTTTACACTCGAGGTTTTCTTCATAAAACTCTTTCAAAGCAATTTGATTGGAGGATAATAAGCGGTAATGCATTACCAATCGTTTTACCACCTTTCACATGTATTTCCGTTATAAAATAGTTCGGCAATGGCCGTCGGCATTTGCATGCCTCAAAAATTATTCTAAAAATGCTCCAACGACCCTACCAGCACCACAAATAACCTCACCTACGCAGAGTGCGAGGAGTTATTTCTCCGTCTGTGTTGTAGGAGGACAAGATAGTGTAACTCAGTTGTGGCTAGCTTTCTCCGCAGTGGCCCAGGCACAACTGGTACACGAAGCCTGTCTACATATCCTAACTGTCAGATGCCCTAGCATCGGCCCTACTGGGATGCGTATACACTTTGCCTTTTGCTTGGCTCTGGAAGCACGAGCGTTGGAACAGATTAAGATCTCAAAGTCCTGCATCCAGTTGCCACACCGACTGGACGCCATGGCGTCAAACAAAGATAGTGCAAAGGCTGAGGTGAAGGAGTTTACGAAAACGGAAGTCGACCGCAAAATCAAGCACGGATTGCGACTTTTAAGACGCGCGGCTGGCAAACGTGGCTCAAGATTTGGTTGGATCTAGAGAATCCAATAGTCTTCCTCAACCGTGATGACACCGACGATGACAAGCTCTTAGCCGGTTTGGACCTGCAGATGTTTTCCAAAGAGTTCCATACGACTAGACCCGCGGGTGACAACTTCAACGTCTCGGTTCGACGTGCGTTAGAGGCGTTTATTCAACGTCATTGTCCTGCGGGGACTCGCGATGACCTGATGAATGAGCAGCAGCGGCTCAGACCAAGAACATGTCTGTCGCAGACTACACCGACGCGTTTGCGGTGCTCATGCGCCAGGTCCAGTATCTAACGAGCGCTAAGGGTGGCGAAGTATCGCTCCATGCATTACGGCGGTACTACCGTGACGGCATTTCTGTGGAATGACAAGCCAAGATACGCGCCAAGAAAACACAACTCACCACGGTGGACGAAATATTGGACTTGTATCAGCGACTATGCCCGCTGGCAAGGTTTAGCTCGAGCCTGATGCTCCCCAAGCAAGGAAAGAACAGGCGCAAGGGCAAACAGCAAGGTGGCAACAAGGATGAAGGTGAAGCAGACAAGCCGAACAACAAGAAGCCCAAGAAAACCTGCGCGTTTTCCAGCTCCAAGGGATGAAAAGTGACACAAACGGTGATGCGGACTGCTGAAGAGTCCGGACTCCAAGAATTTCCGCTCTAACGATGTCGAGTTGGGAGGGAACTAGCAGTCAGCCGACGAAGGACAGCCAAAGAAGGGAACTCCGGCAGCCGCGGAGTTCTCGGAGCCAACCACCTTTGCAGGTTTTCGTGGACATGCTAATACTCAAGAAGGCGAAGACGTGGCGTGTGCATTTTACGGTTTGACCATGGAATAGACCGAGGACCACGATGAATGCTGCGAGGCGACTCCTGCTACGGTGGAGAGTAATCCAGGGCAGCAAACTTAAGTGCTGCATACGCTGCTGAGACTCCGCCATCCGCTATCCAATCATACCGTCACAGTTTTGTTGGATACGAGCAGCAACGTCTCTTTAGTCTCCGGTGCGGTGGTCTCGTGGAAGACTTGTGACCCCAACAAGCAGAAGTGCTTTCGCACAGTGAGCAAAACAGTGGCGTACGCCCTAGGCATGATCAACTTAAACATCGAGCTTTCCGAGTTTACGTGCTCGTGGACATGCGCACAAACTTCGAGGTAAGCAAGAATCTTCTTTTTCCCATGGTGCTCGGCATGGATTTTATCCGTCAGCAACAGTTCGTACTCGCCTTTGGAGAGCTGGTCATCTCGTGGGAAGGCATTCGAGTGCCGATGCAAGTGCACAAGTCCAAGAAGGTGCGAAAGGTATCTCCACGATTCCGGACGTGTTTTAGGCGGTGATGAACCAGATCCTTGGGGGACTACCATTGTGCGAGTATGCTTGTATGATGTGCTCGAAATCTCCATGGCTTTCCATTAGCACATGGCTCACCTCCGCGAGGTCTTCATGCGACCAAACAACACCGGACTCACTGCTGCGCACCCGCGCAAGAACTAATTCTGTGTAAGGGCGGTTAATTACCTAGGCTACCACATTTCGGTGGACGGCATCGAGGCTATGGACAATAAAGTGAAGGCCATCGAAGACATCGCCCGGCTCGGAATAAGCGCGAGCTGTGCAAGTTCATTGGACTTGTCAACTACTACTGAGACATGTGGCCACTGCGAGTCAAGATCCTCGCGCCCGTCCATGACCTCACATCCTTCAAGCTTGGGTTTCAAAGGACCGAGTTGAGGACGCTGCCTTTGCGAAGATGCAGCAAATGGTTTATCTGCAGTTGGGTGGAGTGAAGTCACAAGAAAATAAGTCTTCTGCATTCTGGTCGCGCAACTGTAACAGTGTCCAACAGCACAACGCAGTGAATAGGAATGTGCTGCTCAGTGATCGTGACACGCTGCGACAGTACCAGGGAATCGTATGGGATCAAAAACTACGACTTTTGACTGACCACAAGAACTTGACTTTAGCGCGGTTCGATAATGTGCAGTCGTTGCCTGGCGCCTTGAGATATAAGAGTACGGCCCAGAGCTGCTACGTCAAACGAAAGAGCATATTCCAGCGGACACGCTCTCACGGCTCCCCACCCGTGAGACCATCGCTGCGGCAGAAGTCGGTGTGTCAATAGATCCAGGCGAAGAAGAAGTTGTCTACCCCTTTGATCTCGAGTCGCTCGCAGCTGCCCAAGAACGCGAGCTCACAAAGGTCGAGAACTACTCTAAGGAGGAGGGTGTGTGATCACCAGCTTTGGGTACTGACTAACACTACCCGCATTGTAGTGCCCAAGTCGCTGCAGCACTCGATCTTTCCCAGCGTTCACGAATAGCTGTTGCATCCAGGCTAGGACGTTACGTATCTTACCCTTAAACCCAGACTTTGCTGATACTGGATGCAGAAGGACATTACAGCGAACATGGGATACTCGCTCGGTCCATTCCAAGGATGGTATAGGATGCTAACGATTATTGCACGAACACTCTTCTCAAGAAAATTGTGAATATGTACCAGGGCACGAGCCTCGAGACCACGCAAGTGGTCGACCGCGGTGGTTCAACGCCCTCAGCAGTGTATCTATAACCAAGGGCCGGAGTTTGGACGCGAAAATCAAGAGCTACTCGCTAGCTATGGAATCAAGACAAAGTCCACGACGGTCAAGAAGTGCTGCAGCGACTTGGGCACTACACCTTTGCCCGTACAAGATGAAAACTTTTACAACCAATGTAGAATCCGTAAGAAACGGGACATATTAATATTAAAAGGTTTGCAATCAAACTGAACAAATCCCCAATCAAAGTGGAAATGTTTGGCGAGAAGAGTGTGCGCGCCAAAATTCGAGGAAGCGGGCGATGCTCGCTGCTCGTGCTCCCGCGCCGCGTGTTCATTCTCAATGTGTTCATTTTGCATTTGGCCATGCAAGCCTCAAGAGCGCCGCCGAACCACGATCGTGCTGTACGCGCCAGCGTGCTGGACGTCTACCTCCTCTACGAGGACTGGTGTCCTGTCGCTGTCCACAACGGCATTAAGGCGTCTATTACATGTCTACTTTCTCAGCATGGGCGCATCGAACCCTTACCTCGTGGGGGCGCACGCCAGGCACGCACCCGAATGACCGACGTCCCTTGAGATGTATCTCGATGAGGATTGCACGTACTCGCTGCAGGAAATGTGTGAGGTGTCCACTTCGACCGTCAGTCGGCACCTTTGTGGGGCGCTTTACACGATCAAAAAGGTGCTTACCTGTGTGTGAGATGCAATGAACTCCTATGCTACCATTTACGTGCTTGTGTGACCGCTACATACACGTTTTGAGCCTTTCGGCTGCAACAACGAGGTCAATTTAGCGAAGCGAAACGTGTTTGCTGACAAGCTGCTGCAGCACATCGCGGACGGCGACTACATCATCTACTACGATGAAACCAACTTCAACCTGTACAGTAAGAATCAGCGGGGCTAGCTGTACATACTACTGATGGCTTGATCCACGGAACCATAGACCTCAGCTGCGAGAGATTGCGTCGCTGGAACGCAGCGTACTCTTCTTTATGCTTAGGATGCTTAGCGTGAAGATGCGCCTGAGGTTCGTGTAGCCCGTGCGCTGGGCTTGGTTCCGTGGCTGATCTCAGATGTTTCATCGGTAGATGACCGACTCGAGCTGAGTGTCGAAGCCGACGAGCTGCTTGGTGGACGTTTGAGAGAGGGTTATGCGTTGGTGAGGTAGTGCCTGGATGCGACAGATCAAGAATGAGCAGCAAGGGAATCGTATAGAGAAGTTAGGCGAAGGACAGGAAGCTCGGTGGCGGCATCGTCGTGGGTGGTTTTGTTGCTTGGAACGTGTGGATAATGTCTCCAGTCCATATCATACATTTCGAGTAAGCACTGTGGCTATTTAAATAATTAAGACAATTCGTTTGATACTATACATTATTTAAGCCAAACTTTTTCCTTCACTAAGAACTTAAGCTTTCGTGCTTACTGCACCTGATTCTGTCTTATTTAGCGTGGACTTGTTGTACTATAAACCACAGTACCACAGCACAGATTTACAGTAAGTCACAAAAGGCTAGAACAGAAAATCTCAATCTCCTTTATTACATTTAATTACGAATGATCATTTTAGATCCAAACACAGTATTTGGCATCGTATTGGACGGTTGACAGCTCGGCTGAATCATGAACGACGGCAGGGCTATCCTTGAGCACCTCCAAGACGAACATGTGCACCTGGCGAAGTCTTGATATGGCTCCACAAACGTACACCCCCGCTTGAAGCCTTAGGGGATGTACTGTGAGCCTGACGTCTTGACGTGGTTGGCATTTTTCAACGCACTTTTCTTGGTAGGTACCGACAGCACCTTCAAATTCCGAGCGCACTGCCAATTGTTTGCCTCTTCAATAAAAGCGAAGCTCGTGTAGCTTTAATCCTAAAGTACACAGTAAATGTTAGAAAATTTTCATGTGACGTCATCAAATGTTTACATAACTTGCTTTCACTGACGAATCAGATCGAAGCTTCAAGAAATCCCTTGATTCCGAGGAGCTGGGCCGCTTTTCGTAGAGTCGCAAACGCGCAGAGAGAGAACGCATCGTCTGCGAATCGGCGCCTGTCGTCCTGATGCTTCGAAATTTCTCAATCATGACCCTTTCTTCACGCGTACTCTCGGGTTGCACATCTCGCCAGGAAACGTAGCTGTTTCCTTCAGAGAGCCAATCCATTAGCCCATCATCAATTAGCGTTTCCTTACGCTCCCAGGTATTGTCGTCAGGGTCCTGGTACCTGATTCGGTAGTAGAAGATCGGTCCACGATATTGAACACGTCGAACTCCCCCATTTTGTTCGCTTGCAGGACACAATTTGAAAGGAAAAAGGCAACTGAGAGAGAACGCAATAAGCTCAGACTTTCGCTCGTGTTTGCGCGGCTACATTGTCTTAAATATACAGATCTATCTAGCGTAAATCATATGCATTGCTGGTTTTAGATCTCTATACCAGGTTTTTTGCTTTATATGAGAAGTGTATTGAGCAGATTTGATGATTTTCGTCTGTCTGATTTTGTTGGCATCCACGATTTTTTTGTCAAGGTGTGAGATTGTCTGCATTTTTATGCAAAGCTAAATAGTTTCATCTGACTTAAATTCAGTAAGAAGGAATCCTTTTCTATCCTTATTGAAACGTTCGTTTTCTTTCGAACAATCGTACTTTCTGATCTTTATTGATCTTTATTGGATGGGGAAACTTTGGGATTTAATATGTAGGTATTTTACGTAGGTTTTCGGGTGCGTTTACTCTACTATGCAGGTGGGAGGGTGCACCATCCCCAGTGTGCCATGCCACCACCACACATGTGCAGTTACACTGAATCACGTGTGGCAGTGGAGCAGGCACGGGTGGTTTTGTACCTACTCGTGGGTGGTGAAAACCCGTACTCCTCTATTGGTCGTGCGCACCAGAGGTTATCAAAGTGCTCGGGTACAAGTTTTTGGGTAACAAGACTTAAAATCAGAGCGACCAGTTCATGGAGGCATGGGCGTCTGTTAATATCTGAAGCACCCAAACATTCAGACCGAGGCAGTCTATTATATACGATATTGCCACTGCCTGCATTAGTTCGTTAGTCTTGGCCAACCCAATCGTAATCTCCCGCACAACTGCCGAGGAAGCGCAACTCTGCACTACGTATGGAACATGTGTTCCGTTGTTACTGAGTGTGTTGACTGGGAATGTCTCTTGTGGTAGAATATGGCTAGAAGATCACCTTGAAAGCTGTGGAGCCAGCGTTTCATTTCGCGTTGTCCCTCCAAAATTGATGTGTCCTGGTATCCGAAATGCATGTACGAGCTAGTCTAACATGGAATGATCTTCTCCTTGTACTTTCACAAATGACGATCGAGATAGCTCGCCATTCTGCCGCCCATCACTCGCAATGCAGATCGGTTGAGAGTGATGCATCGCAGACTCAGACTGAACAGTCTATTAAACTTGTTCATGAAAGCATTTGTCTTGGCTGAATTCCGATAATTGGGGTCTAATGGTCTTTTATCCACACGCGGTTAACCAAGGACATTACGATCCTTGGCCAGAACATTTTTTTCATTTGCCAGTGTCACACCAATGTCGACAATAGAAAAACATGCCTCTCAAAGTGTTCTTGCGAGCTAAATCCCTATCGGTGATGATGATGTGCAGTAAAGGAATGTACCGAAAAGTTCGGAAAGATGTACCTCTCAAAAATGTTATAGGAGGGCTGCGACTGGGCACCGTGTTTTGAGTTGAGATTTTTTGTATACCCTGTTTTGTGAAATCCAATGAGCCCACGATTGCGGCGAAAAACCTTTGAGCTTCAGTGTTTTTAAAGCGACAATGTGTTGCATTATATTTTTGGGCCGCCTGACGGCGCGTTCGTCGAGAAGCTGGTGCTTGCTTTCCCAGGGTAGACCGAGCAAGGCCACGGTCTAGGCAGAACCACACCCATATAGAAACCGTTCCAACAAGGCAAAGCCTTTCCGACAATTCCATCAGATAGGAAAAACGCATGAAAAGAGCATGACATATCGGTAAAACCGGTAAAGAAACTGACATTTTTAGGTTTAGGGAAAACAATGTGCAAGTCCAGTCAGCTTTCATTATGGAGGCCACAGGTGTCAGGAAATCGCCTAAAGCGGCCTCTAAACCGAGAAAAACGCATTTTTTAGTTTTGTAGGAGATCACAGGAATATCTCCACGGATCGATGTGCACCCTAGCAAGCAAATTAAGAAGTGAGAGCCAAAATCGTGCAGAGCGGTCTTCTATTTTAAGTATAAATCAGTGTTGGTTCAGTTCGAGCCATTCATTAAAAACCTAAACAAGGTTTTAAACCAACCAATAGGAGAGTGCCATGCGGTCGTACAGCCACGCGACCAGCCACAAAGAAAACAGCTTGCCGTCAAAGGATCGATTCCCTCACTCGTTCGTTTTGGGTCCAAATCCTCCACATCTAGTCGCGAACACAGCCCAGAGCTGGCAGCCTCCCTCACCCCCCTTACGACGGCGAAGCTCGGTGGACGAGCGTAGGGCTTTGCCCTGAGATGGCAGGATCAATACCTGCCGTCGTCATACAAACCTGGTGGAAGCCTTAAGCTCTGCGAGCAGTAGTCCCCCATGAAATTACAAGGGCTCCGCTCACGTTTGGATATCTCTATGATGCGTATGCAGTGATTGCTGTGGTGCTTGGTGCAACTAATAACACGTTTATTCAATCCGAGTATGATCCTACACCAACAACAGACAGGATGTCTTGAGTGTCTACAGGAGCTGGATCAAGAATGCGTTCAGTCGCCAGAAGCCGCTTGTGCGCCACGACGCGGTCATCGAGTGCTTCAGCATTGTACAACGGTTGCAGCACTCGCAAAACGCTCCCTGATCCCTTGGCGTTGCTGTTGAAAGTGAGGAAGGAAAGCACCGCTACTTCCGCGCGACAGCCGACCTCCTGCACTTGGTCCTTGTAGTCCTGGGCCCTCTCGTCCACAAAGCCGTTTTCGATGAACAGCTTCATGAAGGCGACGACGTGACGAGACTCGGACTTCTTCTGGCGGTCGGCCGAGCTCCAGACGCGAGGAGTCTTCGTGTACTACTCGAACCACGTGGCGGACAGGTTCGTGGCTTGTTTTTTCCTGCGCTTCGGCTTCTGTTCTTGGTCTGACGTCTGTTCAGCCTAGGCTTCTCACATGTAGCTTGTTGCTGCTGCATTTCTTTCGACTTGAACAGCTCGGCTTTGACGATTGTTAAGCGCGCGGCTAGGACCTTGTTCGATGCGATAAGCTCATGAATCTCAGCCATCAGCTGGCCAGTTTCCGGGCATTCGTGCTTCTGTTGAGTTTGATCTTGTGTTCGAACAGGACGGCTGGTTTCTCGCCGAGCGCTATGGACCACGCAAGCAACTCGGCAGTCGAGATGTCTGATGCAGCCATGCACTCCTCTACGCGTGTGACGATGGGAGCAGCAGGTGCCAGTGCCTTCAGCTGTAGATAGTATCGCACGAAATAGGCGGTAAGTACGCTGAGCACTTCGGAACTAACGTTGATTCGCTTTCCTTGAGACCTGTGCAGGTGCTAAACAAGAGTTCTTGCAAGCGCCCAAGCCGCTCCTACGTCGTGTGATCTTGGGCAGACACGTCGATTACCGAGGGTGAAGTATCGAAGTCCTAGCCGCCCAGCACTCGAGCCACCTTGCGGTCTTCCCGGGCAGTGTTGGTGATGTAGGCGAAGGCCTTA
>JAADVW010000094.1:0-69820 GCA_023335875.1 Elongisporangium prolatum
AAGGTATCCCATGGAAGAGTGGTTTGTTGAAGCCTGAGCTTCTAGCTCTAGCAAAGCGAGCACAAACTGCAGCAGAGTATACGACGGTCACTATAGCTGCTCACCACGCCATCGCATTCAATTACACCCCCTTATCACCCCGAATTACAGCCAATTGAAACTATCTCTGCTGTTATAAAAAGGGAAATTGCTGATCATCCACCAAAGATAATGAAGAAATTACACCAACAACTAAACGCGGCCTTTTCTGACAAAGTTACCTAGCACACATGGATTGGTGCTTATAGAGCTGTCCAAGATATTGAAGATAAGTTTGTGGAGGATCAGGACATTATTGAAGCTCAGGAGGATGGGCAAGATATCATCTGAATATTGATGAGGAGACTTGTATTGAATACACCTTTTAATACTATCTTGCTTCGATATTTTGGTTTTATTTAATTCGCCTCGGGCTACAAGATTCACCTAATTTGAAAAAAAACGATTGTTTCGGAAATATTTCTGGATAGTCTCCCAGCAATGGCCAATCAAAATGTTCCAAAACGTGTACACTGTTGACAATAAACCAGCTGCTCGTGCCGACGTTTCTTGGCCATATTGGCCCAATTACTGGAAGGAAAACATAATTCTGAGTCGACCTAGAAAAAATCATAAAATTCTGACCATTAGTTTTAAAGGTATGTGGATTCAATGTCGACCGCCTTTTCATGTGGCGGGCACTGTAATAATTGCTACGATCTTTAGCGACCATACAACGGATCGTGCGCAGGGATCGAATCTGAGCTCAGTACTTCAGCGCGCCACTCTAGCATGATCGACGTAGGTGCCACTGATGTGGGCATTGATCCGCTTAGTCAGCAGGAGGCAGCTGCAGATGACGAAAAGAGTACTGCTTCCCGGCTTTTGATGGCGAAACGCAGTGGTATAGCTCAATAAAAGAAGCACACGCCGCTCTCAACAGAAGCGCACGCAAGTTTGGCTATGCTGTTATCTTAGCACGCACGCAATATGACGAAACCCCTGAAAAGAAGCCACAGTTTAAATGCGATCGGCACGGTAAATACAAGCCGTCAAAGCGGAAGCCCGGAGAAAAACGTCGTGTGAAGACGTCAACGAAAAAGACCGATTGTCAGATGACCGTAGATGCGTTCCGAGATATTCAATCTGGAAGATGGTACATCAAGGTCCTCAACGATATTGAAGTTGAAGGCAAGGTGGTGTGTGTGCACAACCATCCACCATCAAAGCGTGCGTCTTCTCATACAGCTCATTGGCAGATGGATTTGTCTGAAGCAGTCGTAAAGGCTATCATCACGGATGCCGAAGTTGGCATCCGACCGTCACAGACCCTTGCTCGACTTCTAGCACACTACCCAGAGCTATCATTACGTACAGAAGATATCATCAACACGCGGAAAAGGATCGAACACGAACGCATCGGAGACATGACAAGAACAGAATACCTGCTGAGTTTGCTACAAAGCAATGGAGCAACGACCCAGAGTCAACTCGACCAAGACGATCGCGTCTCTCATCTGTTCTTTGCGAGTCGCGAAGTCCTGCGGGTGTACAGTGAAGGTCCCGACGTCATACTTATGTATCGCGCCTATAAAATGAACAAGTTCGGCATGCCCCTTCTAAACATGATCGGTATCAGTGGAATGAGCACGACGACGCATCTGGCCCATGCCTTTTTAAGAGGAGAGAAATTGCCGATTACAGGTGGGTATTGGCGGCTCTTAAGGAGACACTTATGTCACAATCGATCTCATTACCAAACGTTATCTTTGTGGATTGAGACCTTGCGCTCCTGAATGTCCTCAACGATGATTTCCCCATGGTTCCAGTCCTGTTGTGTTTGTGGCACGTGATCAAAGCAGTCGGAACACACGATCGTAAAACGTTTCAACGTGTGATTGACAAGAAAGCGTCCAATGAACAGGGCAATCAGGTCATGATAGACACTCCAGAGCACAGAGAATTCTGCGACATGGTCCTCTGTCTTGTTCGTGCTAACACAGAAGAAGAGTATGAGCAGTATCGTGCGATATTCACGCGCTGTCAAAGAAAGAAGCTATCTATTTCTGATTCGACGTGGCTCGAAAATTGGAAGACAAAAATTCTGCGCTAATGGGCCAACAATACTCGTCACTTTGGTATTCAGACGACGTCTCGGGTTGTACGATATCATCGTAGTCTGAAACGATGGCTTGACACATCGGCCGGTGATCTACTATCACTGTACACACGGCTGAACGCTTGGTGGACGTGGTCATGATGACATAATCTCAGATCTAGCTGTGAAGGCACGTGTGGATCTCAACATTCCGATATTTCGCCGTGTATGCAAGAAGGTTCACAATCACGCTTCGACGATGTGTCTGCCACAATTGAGACTGAAACGAACTCACCATGCAGTGGCGTCTACTCGAATGTGACGGGACTTCCTTGTGTGCACAAACTCCGTGAGCTAAATAGAGACGTAAGCCACTTTTATTGGCCGATTTTGGTACGTCAACCGTGATAAAGGATCCAGGTTATCACTGATGCATCAGCATGTGATAGACGCCCCCAGAGTGCAAGATCCTGCGACGAGTGTTTAGCAGCGACTGGAACGGATTAAAGCAAGACGTCATAGCACTCCACACATTCGCGGTGTGGGGCCGAAGGGCTCGAGACGAGCACCCTCGGCTTTCGAAGTGAGTGAAGGAACACGCATTCCAGCGTTGTCGACGGTCTTGCAGTCGACACCCAGAACGTTATGCGTTCTCCCTCCGATCCGGTACAAAGATCGCATTGCCTTTTATTATCTTACGCATGAATCAACATTCTATCTTTTCAATATCCCTATGATCGACACTGCAAACTACACCCCGTGTCTAACCGTGTTGCACCTCAGCAGCGTTTGGCTCAATTCAGCATTAACAATGTTGAATTCAGTCTGACTTGCTTCAGTTTAAGACACCTGGCGTTCAGTTTAAGATGGATTCTGTTCATAATCAGATTAATTGTGTCCAACCTAAGCAAAATTTCGTTTTAACATGCTAGTTCACTGTTACACTGTAACATTTATCTCTTTTAACATCTATCATTTAATAACAATGTTAATTATGAGGGGTACACTACTGGTGCACTGCACGACAGATAAATAGGGCCATGAGTTTTTTTCAGCCTATCATCATTAGAACTGGGGTTTTGAGCAATTTAGTTGGGTATTATTGATATTTGAGTCGTAGTGAGCACGCCGCTTTTTGTCTCATTCAAAACGAATCAGTAGAAGTCGAGATCGAGAGATTCGGCGCCAAGCAAGCGCGCCATATACATAAGGTACAATTCTGTTTTGTGGACAAACGCACACGCTTCGAGGTTCCCCGAGGCTGGGATTCCTAGTACATGCTCTAAGCTACATGTGTACGTGTTCACAGGGTACGAGCGATTAATAGGCAATGACCAGGGCTAAGAGACTCTCCAGCTACGAATGTGGCCAGATTGACGCCCCTCGCGCCTCCAATAACTCAATTCGAGCCATTGCTGCGGCTATCGGACGGTTTAAGACCGTCGTGCACTCCTTTGTTGTTAGTCCCAGTGGCTGTGGCATGAAAAAAAGCCCTGACAGAAAGCCAAAGCTCACAGATCGCGACCGCCGCCGCACCATCAAGACTGCCAGCAAAGGTCATACCTCCGCCTCGCATTGCTAGCGAGTGCGTGACTAGCGTGAACCCTGATGGCTACGTGTTACAACAAGCCAACGCAATATTCACGCCTCCAGAACGACCACGGCGTTTCTTAACGACAATGATATCCCCGTTCTCGAGTAGCCATCACTCTCGCCGGACTTAAATCCGATCGAAAACCTGTGGGGTGATCTAGTAGTCCACGCTGTATACGGTAACGGACGTTAGACATCACTCGATACAAGAGTTGGAGAGTGCTGTTGTTGATGAGTGGTGGGACATCATCCCAGGCATCTCCAGCACCTTGTGGCGTCAATGGACGACCTCTGCTATGAAGTCACATGCGCCACGGTAGCAAACACACTACTAGAGCTGTAAATAGCGTTGCATAGTTTATTTGTGTGGAAAAAACGCCAATTTTAGTGTTATCCTTTATATATATGACGCAGTATGAAATGGGCCGTTTTCTGTATCTCAGAAACAAATAAGCGGATTAAAATACTGAAGGCATCGTTGAGATTGACTTGTTCTCGCGATAATAATCGTCCATTGCGGACTCAATTCAGTCACACTCCAGCCTGATCCGCCACAAGAAGATGCGCTACTCGTGTGATCCCAAAAAGTTGGAGATATGAAAGAAGAAGGCAAACGTGCTAGGAACGCTGAAGATTACAAGTGGCGCTGAAACGGATACACGCTAGCCATGGCCCGCAAGATCCTCAATGATCGAGGCACTGATCCGCCTCTTGCATTCTAGCGTAGCTGAGAATGTGACGTGGATATCCTCTGTGTACCCCTACGGTTATAATTCGCTCTAAGAAATGATGGTAGTGTTTAACCTATTCACTTTATACCACTGGGGGTTGGATGGTTTTGGCTCAGTGGTGGGATGTATAGTGACCTCCTCCCTCATGACGATGGTCGAGCGCAAGGCTTTGGCCCTGAGATGGCAGGATCAATACCTTGCCGTCGTCATTCAAACTTGGGTGGGGCTTCCGGCTCTATGAGCAGTGGTCCCCCATGAAGTTACAAGCTCCGCTGGCTGGTTTTTGTGGTGTGTTTATGCCCCCGAGTTCCCACAGATAACCATCTGTTGCACATTTTCAAGGATTTGCGTATATTTATATCGTAAATGTGGAGGCTGTCTAGCTGCCTCTAATATTGTACTGGCAATAAGTGAAGAACCAAATTTTTTACCAAGGCACCAAAATAGCAATAGAAAAAGTAGTTCTTATCGGACAAGAAAGAATAGCAGCTATAAATACTCGCTAAGACTAGATCTATCAGATAGATTGCATTCGCACTCATTCACTTTCAACTAAGATGGCTTATTGCCACGAGATCTCCCCGGGTGAGAAGGAGTTTATAGTAAACGCACATAAATACTTCACCGCAGAGAAACGGGTAAAGCGGGCATGCGGTCAACAAACACGAGACCGTATCGTGGCATGTTTTGTTACGTCTGAATCGACCGTAAAGCGTGTGTTGAACGCGTACAAGGGTGACCCCAGCCTTATTTAT
Source organism: Elongisporangium prolatum (assembly GCA_023335875.1). Classification (NCBI taxonomy): domain Eukaryota; phylum Oomycota; class Peronosporomycetes; order Pythiales; family Pythiaceae; genus Elongisporangium; species Elongisporangium prolatum. The sequence goes on from JAADVW010000094.1 coordinate 5,196, forward strand.
GAGGTGAGATTGCCAAAACAATTAACTGCTGTCAAATCAGTTGTCACTGATAACTGTACAGACTTATACACTATGATTGTAGAGAAAAAAAAGGACAAGAGGTCGTCCGATTGTTTACGATACCGACGAAATAGCACCTCCTGTGCGTAATTTTGTGCACACACGAAATTTAAAATGTTAGCCGATCACATCAAGAACCATATGCAAGGAGGTCCTCCGCGTCTGCAACATGAATAACAGTCCACGCACAATGCGAAATCTATTACGAAAAATGGGCTTCCGCCACGTTGGGGGGGAACAGCGACACTACCTTGCGGAAAGTCAAGGTAACAGTGCCTTCAGAACTCTATACTTGCGAAAAAAATGGGGGAACGGGGACGCGCTGAAGCATCCTGTACGCGCCGAAGTGTTCATTGATGATTCGTTTTGCAACGTGAATCACGTGGCAAACAAGAGGTGGTTGACAACTGACAAGATCAGATTTGCACGAAGCGAACGCGGCGTGAGGTATGGTATTATGTGTTTTGAGGGGGTAATGTTCACAAATTATCGTATTTTATCCTATGTTACTCAAATTTGTTTTAATTTTTTGTCCACTGTAGAGTTTGCATTATTGCACAGGTATAATTACCCGAATCGGAGGTATTATTGCCGGTAAATTTGTTAAAGTCTCTATCTCTCACTGGAAGTCAACAAAAAAAGCAGCCGGAGGGGACGACGAGTATCTTGGTAATTTTGATGCCGATCAGTTTGAACATTGGTTTGAAAAGTTGCGCAAAACGCTCGAGGCGTACGGTAGCTGCAACATCCACACGGATACAGCGGCATACCACAAAAGGCGTATGAATCCTTGTCCCCATATGGGGTGGCGCAAGGAACAAATTCAAGAATGGCTCGAAAATAACGGTAAGTTTTAATTATTTCCTTAAAGTACCCATTAAACTAACTTTACCTCAGAAATTTTCTATGAGCCAGATCGTTTTAACGTTCAGCTCATGCAGCTAGTGCAAGCAAACAAACCGACTCCTGTCTATCGATCCCAAGAAGTTGCAACGTCTCATGGTCATTATCTGCTGTTTAGGTTCCATATCATCTGGAGCTCCAGCTTATTGAGCTCATATGGGGGCAGGCGAAAGGTATAATCCGCTTAGATCCAGCAGACGACCCAGAGGACCTAAACAAGAAGGTTGCCGCAGGTTTGGCTCATGTCACGTCTCGCGACTGGACAGAGGCATACAAACACACACAGGGCTTTGAAGATAAGTATCTGTAGGTACTGACGATTTACAAGTACACACCGAAGAATTAGACGAAGAATTAGGTGACAGCAGTGGGGATGAGTCCTGACCTGCTAAGAAATATATACCGCTTGTCTCGACTTCCCGCCGATTTAAAAACCACGTCGTCCCTTTTTTATTTCGCATTTGTTTTATACAAACTGGCCAATCAGAGTCTCGTATTACAGCAACCCTGTTCCATGATCTTTTCGCGCAGGCAAAGGTCAATTGTTTTGGCTCCCTAAGGCCTGTTTATAGTCGAAATCAGCCGAAGTTGATGGCAGAATCGTGATCTAACGCCCTTGTTTAACCCTATACCTAATTGTTGCCCTCAAATTTTTAATACATCACGCTCTATCATACAGCTAAAATATTGGTTCTTCAATTATTGCCAGTACAATACCTAAGTCGTAAAAATGACACCTTTTGCTAAACAAAAATCCTTAAAGTATATACACCTTAGCCGTAGGTATCTTTAAGTAGAAGGGGCAACGACATACAAATATGTAAGTAAACACCTAAGTCGTAACTTTACGACTTAAAAACGAGCTGTTCAGGGCCACGTATTGCGGTAACAGAGGGTTAACGTTGCATAACTCCACTTGAATAGAAAATTCTGGATTTGAAGTACGACAAGAGATCACCAGAGAGCGAACATGGAGAAGGTGATGCGTCTTAGGCTGGCGGTTTTATCGGCTCACTCACCAGGACTAAAGATCAAGTCCTGACGAGTGAGCCCAGAGACACATCAAATGTGGGCTTCAATGTGGGCTTCAGTAAGTGCGCATGGCGAAGAGATGGCAGGACAACACCAGCCCTCCAATAATATCAATAGCTGCATATGTTGTGAAGTCTGCGCGGCGACAGTCAAACACAATGATGGTATTGATTTTTTCATCTCCCGTGGATTTTCTTCTGCGCGGTCGTGTCCAAGACGGTGGTTGTAACGGGAAAAGAACGAAACCCCTATCCAAATAACTACGACTACCCATATCCATATCTCAGATCTTTAAAATATTCGACAGCTCGCCCAAACATGTATATTTTCAAAGCGCGTTGTTGTTTTGTTTGAAACCGAATTTAGCAAGAACTGACCAAATGCAGCGAATGTGCCCATCGACCACATCATCACAGGCAACCTGTTAGCGCTTATCCTCCCATAAATGCACGCATGATTATTGATGGCATCTCGATCGTGCCAAAAGGTACAGGTCCTTGCCAAAGAATGGAAAAATCCTTAGCCCGATTTATTGGTGTCACTGCTAATTTCATAAATTTTTAGAATCATTTAAAAGTCGAATTAGACTTAGCATATTTTGTAAAGCACGAGTCAACAGTGTGTGCTTTATTGAGGAAAATGCAGAGTGAGTAAGAAAATGCAAAAATGCAGAGTATTTTGCTTTATTGCAGATATCTCTGCTCTAAATACTTCTAGAAAATTCCAAGTGTATGGACCGGTCTCGAAATGATACAAACGCTGCTGGAAGCAGTAGGACAGTGAACTTTGAAGTGCGAGGGAGTACTAATGGTAGTGTTCTAGAACTCTAGAACGGACTCAAACATTGCATCCTCCCCGATTCATTTGATCGCTGTCCTCGGCATCGCGAAGACGTTTGATCTCCCGAAAGCGTCGGATTAATGAATTCCAATGACTAACGTGGCAAATGTCGTCTTCAAACTCCCAGGAGTTCTGTTCGGATGGTTAGCCAACCCAAGAGCATAGGTACTGTTTCTTAAGCTCGTTTTCGTGGCGGCGTCGACGATGAGACAGCAACTCTTGAATGACGTACACTCGTTCGCCTTCTTCATGCATTCTTGGCGCAGATTTTGCAATTCGGTGATTAATGAACAATTAGGGAACATCAAGAGACAACTTCAACTGATCTGCGTCGAATGTGGCGGATCGCCACGAGCAATGTAACGATTCGGCGATTCAATTCGGTACGCATTGCCTCCGATACGACGTTCCACTGGAAATGGGCCCTACCACTTCGGCAAGGGCTTGTTTCGAGTCAGATCGCGCGTGGGGTCATAATCAGGTTGTCCTAATTCAGAGCTGAGAACCCTAGCGTCCACATAGACTAGATCACCAATTTGGAAAAAAAACTTCACGCCGGCCTTGATTGTAATATTTTGCTTGACTTTCCTGAGCGTTGAGTAAATTGCTGCGAGCGAGCTCAATTATCTTCATGTGGTCTCTAGTAAAGTTTGACGGGTCTTGGGACACTGTCACAGTACTAAGGAGACCAAAACAAGCGGACACCTCGGTTTACGACCACAATCGATCTCAAATGGTGAAACGTGAGCGGAGCTTGAGACGAGAAACGAATGTGCATATTCCACGATTCCTCCAAATATCTCCATAGTAAGAAACCACACAGCGTAAACTATCTTCCAACGTGCAAGTCTGACGCTCATTGCGTCCATCAGCTTGCGCTCGCCGAGCGACAGTCATATGAAGCTTGACTTGCATAATAGCGATTAAACTCAGACCAAAATCCACTTGTAATCGCGGATCTCGATCACTCACATGCTTTCAGGAAGAGAACCACATTATCAAAGAAGAGTCTTGCAGTTCCTTTGGTATCCACGTTCTTGGTGGCAGGAATGTAGCACGGGCAGTTAGATAAACGGCAAGCGACCACATAAATCGCATTGAATCTATTGCTGGTTGGGAGAACTATTAGGAAATCCATCGTAACGTGTTGCCAGCAATGTTGTCGCAATGGGAGAGACTGCAAAAGCCCATTTCGTCTACGAGAACCACTTTTATTCCGCATGCATACTTCACACGTTCCAATGTACAAGTGTGTAATCGCATACCTGGCCACCAGAAGTACTGTCGAATGGCTGAATAGGTGCGATAAACCCTAGAATGAGCCACAATTGCGGGGTCATGAAAATCACCGAGAATACATAAAAGAATCGAATCCACTTTTGGAACTCTGATAATTCGAACAGAATCGGATGATTTCACAAGAAGCAACCCATTGGCTCATTCTTATAAATCTTGGATACCCTTTTCACCACGATATAGAGCTTGTATGATTTTAAGGCATTCCACATACTTCGCGTACGACTGCTTAATATCCTGAGCAAACTCTGCATATTCCTCCATGGTTAGAAAGGTTGAAGCCACCGTCGGCACAAATGACACCGGAGCTTGAGAATCAATGGAGCTAAACGAAGCCGATCCATTCACCAATACTTGCCCATCGAGATGAAAAAAGATTGTGAAACGTGAACGAACCGACAGCTGTTGATCAGACTGGAGGACGCGAAGTGCGTCAGCCACCACATTAGTCACACCTTTCTTGTGCTGTAACTCAAAGTCAAATTCGCCAAAGAACTCAAGCCATCTTGTCATCTTAGCGGATAGGTTCGGATGGATCAAAAACCAACAGCAAGCAGAGTTGCCTGTAAAGACCACGAACTTTGATCCAAGAAGATAACAACGCCAACGACCGAGACACTGCTTGATGGCATAAAGTTCTTGCTCATGTGAAGGCCACTTGGACTCGGTTTGCGACAGCTTGCAGCTATAAAAGCTAACGGGGTGGTCAAAACCGTCAATAACTTGGCTTAAAACGCGACACACATAGTACAGTGGGGGGGCGCGTTGAAGGAACACCTGATATTTATCATTTTAGAAAGGGTTTATGCTGATGGTAGGGGACACGAGACATGAGATTCTAGATGTACTCGATTAAGTTAATGAAGCACGTCATCAAGTAGACCGGCGCCAGCGGTTATGGAGTGTCCCCTGAGATAGATGCTGTCACTCAACAAAAAGCCATTCAATAGCCTCTAGTAGGCTGAGTGAGTAGGGCGCGTCGTCTCCATCAAAAAGGAGATCTGTCAAGGACCATGTCGACTGTCCATCGCGCTTCAGACAGACTGCAATTGCTGGCCATGGTGAGGAAGACACGCGCCATTTGTTTTGAGCCTGAATTTGAATATATGTCATATAAAAGTACACATGTAGTACACCTTTTTAGTTAAATATATAATATCTCGATCAGATTCAAGAGGGTATAAAAAGTAGCCCGTTCCTTCAACGCACCCCTTACTGTATTTTGATGCATCTGACGTCACCATAAATGGCAAGGAGAGATCCGGAAGTCGCAGAACAGGAGCCGAAATAAGATGTGGCTTGACTTCTGTGAATGCTCGCTCTTCACGACCCTTCCATTGCCAAGCGTGTCCACCTCGAACGAGTTGTGACAATGGCAAAACCAAATCAGCAAAACCGCGCACAAATTGACGATAATAGCCAGCCACACCCAGGAAAAACGTTGTACATATTCACATTGTATGGAGTGGGCCAGTTGGTCAGTGCAGCAGTTTTGTCTGGGTCGACGTGAATACCATCACCACCTATGACGTGACCCAGAAACCGAATACTGCTGCGGGCAAAATGACACTTGCTCGGACGAGCGTACAGTTTCTCTTCACGCAGGATCTGGAACACTCTACGTAAGTGGAGTACGTGCTCGTTCAATGACTTGGAGAAAATGCAAATGTCGTCTAAGTAAATGACCACAAAACATGATAGTTCTTCCGTCTCAAAGATTCTTCTCATAAGGCGAGACCATGTACCAGGCACAACGGCCAGACCCATTGGAGCAACCCACCAATGGTAACACTCAGTACCAGCGCAAAATGCAGTGAATTGTTTTGACGAAACAGCCATCCTCATTTGGTGATAACCAGAGACAAAATCAACCACACTAAACACCAAACCCTGCCAATCGATAAAAAAACTCATCAATCCGTGGGATTGGGATGCGAGGGACGTCAGTACAGGAGTTGACGTAGCGATAGTCAATCACCCATTGAACTGGCTTGGATGGATCACAGTTGCGAGCCCATTGGATCTTAGACTGCAATTCTCCTGTAATAGGATCGCGTTTAGGTACGACAAAGATATTTAACACCCATGGCGAAGAGATACGTTCAATCCACTGTTTCTTTAACCACTGCTGCACAAAGTCTTTCACAGCCTGTTGCTTAATATGAGAATGCCGGAATGGAGCGCGGAACGAAGGTTTCGCTTCGGGTTTCATGTTTAATGAATGCTCCACGTCACGTTCAGGTGACAGCCCGTCCGGGAGAACCTCGCGCAAACAATCTCCGAATTCTTTGACTAGCGCATGAATCTCGTCACAAAGAAGCTCGGAGTCTTCTATTCTGACTACATCCAGATGGTAAACCTCACTGTATGCGCCGGTGTCCAGATTGCGCTTGATGTCCACGAGATCGATACGTTCGATCTCAGACGATGCTGGGGCATGTTCTACCACAACCTGAGCACATTGATTGGCTCGAAACTGGATTTGGCGCTGACACCAATCAATGACAGGATTGGCTGTCTTGAGCCATGACTGACCGAGAATTCCATAAAAATCTTGAACCAAGGGCCATTCCATGACCTGAATCTGATTCGATTGACCACACACGGTCACATTAACTGGATACTGGCGATATGACTGAGTCTGCAGTCGTCCCTCAAAGCTTCTTTGCAGTAACCACGATGGGTTCAGCACTCGGCGGCACAGAGAGCAGTCCTGGTTTCACAATGGAGTGCGTAGCTCCAGAATCCACACACAACTTCAACTTATTCTCTTGAATCACAGCGTTCACAAATAAAAGCGAGTTTGAAGAGACATCAATTTGACCCAGCTCGATCTCTATAGCGCATACAGAATGACCGATCACAGCGCACAAATTTTCAGACGATTCTTCCATGGCGAAATGAACGAGGCAAAATCGCGCGGAGAAGCGCATGGAGATTTCTCAGAATCGAGCTGGACGGACACTCCATTTATGTCTGTCGAGCATTGGCGTTTTCCTGGCTTTATTGAGGCAGTTTGGGGCAATCAGCAATTCTGTGACCACCCTTGCGGCAGTAGTAGTAGAGATTCTGACGGCAGCACATCTCCTTCGTGGGTCGTGCCAACCTTACCAAAGAAATATCCATATTCTCAGGTTCTGATTCTCGACTCAGACGCGAGCGACGACCAGAGCAAGGGGTACCAAAGTGAGCACGTTCATTAGCTTGAACTGCAGCTATGACCTCACTGAGAGTGACACATCGGAGATATTTTATCTCCTTGCGAGTTTCTGGCTTGAGACCTTCCACGAAGTGGTCAACTTCGTCCAACTGGGTCATCTCGCGTACTCTGGGCGATAATCTTACGGAAGCGAGCCACATTGTCATCCACATGGCCAGTCTGCCTGCACGCACGCAAGGCGGCACGCAGACGCTACTGCTGATCCGGGAAATGAATTCGTCGTTTAGAGCTTCCTCAAACTGATCAATTGCGGAGATGGGGTTGTTCTCCACCATGATGCGGCTGTGGTACCACGAGGCTGCACCATGCTAGCCAGCATAGCGACCACGCGGCGCTGATTCTCTGGCCGAGTGTAGCCAATATTCTTGCCGTTCATGAAGAGCTTGGCCTCAAAGATGAACTCATGCACACTCTCATACGGGCGACCGTGGAACGTAAGCATGGACGCTTCTTCCACCTTGAATTCGCGGTTGCTGTGTTTGTGCTTCATCTGCTCGGCCACCATGGAGCAAAGCTCATGATTCTGGGCCGAAACACTGCTAGTGAGCTCATGAATCGAGCGTGTAAGGGGCCTTTATGAAGAGCCATAACAGGATTCTCTTGAGCCATGGTAGTGGTCGTCGTAGATTGGTCAAAATACTTGTCGATGGTTCCGATTGGTCAAAAATGGGAGACACTGGGCTTGACTGGAACGTGAGACAAGTTGATTCAGAGTGGTACCGGGGATGGGGGCTGATGGTCGTTGGACCAACAAATGCTATCAATTGTAAAGCACGAGTCAACGGAGTGTGCTTTATTGAGCAATATACAAAGTGAGTAAGGAAAATGCAAAAGGCGATTTCTGCTTTAACTACTTCTAGAAAATTCCAAGTGCATGGACCGGTCTCGAAATGGTACAAACTCTTCTGGAAGAAGTAGGACAGTGAATCATGAAGTGCGAGGGAGGACTGAAGATAGTGTTCTAGAACTCTAGAACGGAGTCGAACATAACATATTTATTGCGAAGTACCGCGTCTCTGTTCCATTAGACTCACTGCGAAAATCACTGTTCAGCTTACATTCCGGACAGTACAACTCGGATTTATGTGTAAAATCTGAAGCTTTGGATTACACCATTTGTCGAGCAAGATCAGAACCAAGTTCAGAAGGGAATATATTATTTCGAGCTCTATGAACAAAGCACCCTTCGAATTCGATAAATCGCCTATCTACCGACTTTTACAGGGCTCATGAAGAGAATTGGGGCGTGAAAAGATAGATTGTGGCGGGCACATGCCGCGTACAGCTCCGGTGTCTATATCTCGGGCAAGCGAAAATGCAACCTCAAATGGTTGGCGAAGCGTTGGTGTTCAGATCAAATGGTTGCGTCGCGTTCTCAATACCCTCCCTAAATAAAATATCAATTTTCTTATCGATTTGAAAAGGTCATTTGATCTTGCTCGTGAATGGGTTAGCTTTTATTCGGATCCATTATGAGTCTGGTCTCTATTTTGGTATCTGACAAAATTGGTGCTTTTGGTCTGGTCTCGCTTTTTGTCCAGACCCGAGATGAAACCAATCAATAGAAGCCAGAGTAAGAGCGCGAGGGTGACAACAAAAGCCTTTACCCGCGCAACTTGCCCCTCCGAGTAGGTACTTACGTTCGGTTTTGATCTGCAATCGGTGGTCTGAGAGGATGGAGTCGACGTGGTTGAATGGGCTCATCCCACGCCTTCAACAATTGTTCGATCTGATCGCTTCAAGACCAAGATTTATCTTGATGGAAACCCATTCACTCGTGCTATGAAGTCTGCCGTCAAGAGTACATACTGCTGCAGTGGCTACCGTACGAATGGATGTCGTGCGAAAGCGGAGTGCGTTGCAGCCGAAGCATCGTATTTGTCTTGAGATCCCATACTTGCCAGGTTCAAGCGATCCATGAAGAAGATTCTCGACGTTTAGCTCGAGATGACAGAATTCGTGGACGAAATCGCCACTACTGAAATCGCAACAGCTGCAAACAGCATCTGGGACCTCGTCAAAGATCGGTTCTATCGAAACAGCAGAAACACTGCAGTTGCTGGTCTCTCAAGAAAGCAAGTGATCAGTCGAGTGTACTACAGTCGCATGCGCCACTTCGGCAATAAAGTTCATGGAATTGTTGAGTTGCTGCCGTTATCCATGGTCAGGAACTCACTTCCGATTTTTCATTTCCATCACGTTTACTACGAAGACGGTCAAAAAGATCCTCCCAGCCACAACGCATCATTGGTTGGGCGTACCCTGAATTGATCAAATTGCTGATGTACCCTGGTATCACTCTCTTCATCGACGCAACATTTCGGAGTGTTCCGAGAAAGTTTAAGCAGTGCATGGTGCTAATGCTTTTTGATGAAGCTTCTACTCTCTATCTTCCAGTGTTTTACGCACTGTAACATCGAAGACTTAAAACACAAACTTGAGCGTGTTAAACTTTATCGATGAGTGCACTGGTGATAGACTTCGCCTTGCCAGAGTTGTTTGTGATTTCGAAGCTGTACTTATAAACGCTGTCGGCATTCAACGTCCAAATGCGGAGCTCGTGGGATGCTATTTCCACTTCAAAAAGGCGGTGCGAACGAGAATCGGAATGTTGCACAAGCCTAATGCTGTGCGTCATTAAAGAACGCACGTTGCCGATAAGGATGTCCAGTTTGTGCAGAAAAAGATTCAAGAGCTGTGTGGTATGGCTGGCATCCCATATTCCGCGGTCAAGCGGACAACGTTTTGGAACTACTTTTCGCGAACATTGATCAAAAATTCAAGCCAGACGTGTGTAATGTGCACGGCCTTGAGCGAGGTGTCGTTAGTCGGACCAACCACCCGCTGGAACAGTTCAGCTGTGAGTTAAACCACGTATCTCCGTCAGCACATCCGAGCATTCCTGTCTTTGTGGGTACTATTGAGGAACTAGCCCGCAACCACGTTCAGCGACGAGCTGACACACAATCTTGAGCCAAACGCCGCCGACGTTACGTTTTGGAGTTGCCGACTGCTGTTGAGTCTGATTCTGAAGAAGAATCGTCTGACGAAGATGAAGCGCCTGTGTAGTACCGCCACCCTGTATACCCCGATGATTCCGCATCAGAAGAGGAAAGCTCAAGTGAACTTGGAAGCAGTGATGAAGAAGATGATCTAAGAGAGATTCCCTTTGAGTATGACTCATTACATCCACGCCGAAGAGAAATCGGCTTTCATTTGATTGCATGAAGCTCCGTTGGCTCCATTCAATGCACTCAATTGAACGTAACTGATGGCATACCTTCTTTGCACTAGCGATGCGCTTAACAGACGTTGATGGAGCTATAAAGATCCTGCATTTTTCAGTGTGCTTATCGCGGTTATTGCTCATTGTCCTAATTGCCGATGCGATCAATGTTCAGCTCTTGTATGGTTTTGGTTACCTGCTGTCGGTCTGGTCACAGAATTGGTCATAAAAAGTGCTGAGACGAAAAGACCCGCATTTTAATCTTCCCGAGAATTGCGTAATTCTACCATCACTGACAGCCAAGGCTCGCGAAGCCAGCGGATGCACTCTCGCCCTTTGGAAGACGATTGTTGAGCTTTTTCAGTTGCGTGTGTTGGTTGAGTTGTTTGGGCTATGCTGCCCAACATCTAGTCGCAGGAAGAGGAAGCAATGTGCCAAGAATTTTGTCCGGTTTGGCCCTAACTTAGTTCTTTGAACTTCGAATACGTGTTTTCTTATTCATCAGTACGGGTGCCAATTAAGTTATGCTCTCTGAAGCAATATCTTCTCATAGCTCATATGCTGGTAGCGCTGAAACTTGTTGAAGTACGGAAGACCACCAGACATTAATTCGCGAAAGTAAATTGTGTGGTTCACGCTAAGAACTGAGATCTCGTAGATACCATTCCCAAGTCTCTTTTTCCAGGCAAACGTAATACTATAATTTATAAAAAACAGAGAGGTGAAACAGATTCTAGAACAAACCAAATTGGTCTAGTTCTTTCTGTGGAATCTTCCAGAACCTAACGTTGATGTCTTAGACCTCAACATAGGACGGGTCTGGTACATAGACAGGCACAAAACAGAAAATACAGCGTGTGAGGTTTCTAGACTATCCACCTTAAGCACTGACTAAATAAATCTCATTCCACAACTTTCTCCTTCGGGCTCAAGTCATCCTCTTCACCAATAAATTATTATTGTTATTGTGCGCTTCACTAGAACGCCGCTGTCACTAATGGTCATTTGGACGTGGTTCGCTTTCTTCCTAGAAATAGCCACGAGCATTGTCCGCGACGTGCAATAGAGTCGGCGGCTACTTTGATATATTGCAAAGGAATCGATCCCAACCATTTCCTTCCCTCGATGAAAAAGATTGGAACAATTTGGGTGCTTCGAATCCGTATTACAACTGTTCTAGCAGTGCTAGAATAGTATTTAGCCGTGAACGTCTTACTAGTCTCAGCATGTGCTAGACTAGCACATGCTGAGACTAGTAGCTATCGTAATCTCGACAGGTTTCCTAGCCGTTCGTTCCAAGACGACAAATACGAGGTTCGAGGCGAGTGAATGAAACAAACTGCCACTGCGTTGACAAAGAGTGTATTTCCGACCATAAATCGTTTTTTCAAGAGTTCCGTTATTAATTCACCGCGAATTCGTGCTCGACAGAAACTACACCTTGACTCGAAGCTTTACGCACCAACAAGTCCACTGATTCAAAGTCACAGCACAAGATGAGTTTGCGTGCAAACCACCCAAAGCGATCATGATTCGTGAAGAGCGCTTGGCACTTCAGAGCCTGCTCATTGTACTCGTTTGCTTCCAGTGGCACATTGTTCAAGACCGGAGAAAATTGCTCTGTCTGGTTTTCGTAAAGCCACTTGAACGTATCAAAATGGCCCCTGGCTGCCGCCTTCTTCATCGCATCGGTGCTGCACCCTTCCTTGCGATTCGAATGCAAAAAGCGAATAATTGGCAAGTGACCATTTCGGGCAGCGTGGTCCATAGTTGTTGAGGTGAAATCTCCAGATCGGTTCTCGTGAAACCACTCAACAACACCTAAACGTCCATGCCGCGCGGCAAGGTTTAATGCCTTTGGAGTCCAGCCTACTTTTTGATTCTCATGAAGCCATCGGATCATTTCTAGATGCCCATTGCGTGCAGCCCCTTCCATCGCCTTCTTCGTGCAGCCTTCAAGCCTGTTCTTGTGCAACCACTGGACCATATTGAGGTGTCCGTGAGTAGCGGCAACGTCTATAGCCTTGTGCGTACAACCTTCCGATCGGTTGTGGTGCAACCATTGCACTATTTCCAAATGGTTCGCAGCAGCTGCAGCATCCATGGCGTTTGAAGTGCAACCTTCAGAGCGATTCTGATGCATCCATTCCACGACGAACAAGTAACCATTTGCAGCAGCACCATCCATAGCATTTGTGGTGCATCCAAGACTAGAACGTTCATGAAGCCACTCAAGAACCGCTAAGTGGCCGTCAGTAGCAGCCACATCCATCAATATCTTGCTGAATATAGTACTGGCGTCAACTTCATCTTGGCCAGTCTCGAATCGCTCAAACAGATAGCATACAATATCCAACTCGCCTTTCTTGGCCGCAAACCTCATGGCATGCTTGATCCAGCAAAGGCGACTGCTGTCATGTTCCCAGTCAAACTCACACACGACCCACTGAACGAGGTCCATACTGATCTGAACTTGATTCGTATGGGAAGGATTCGTAAACGTTTTGTACACATACCAGAAATATCGACTGGGGGCTCTCTGCAGAAGCCACCTGGCCACATCGAGATTACCAAAGCTGAGGGCTTGATTCAAATGGTAGCGCTGGAAACTCAATCGACGCTCGAAAAGCCACTGGACAGACTCCAAGTCACCACGCTCGATTGCAACAGAGATTGCTCTACTGGTCTCAATGAACCTGAACGAGAGGTCTTCCTCTTGATAGATTAAGCACTGCTTCACCATTTGGAAATTCGCTGTTGCCCAAACGTGCGCAGGCAGGCAAAGATGAATATTGTAGTGGCGTCTTCCGTGTGTATACAACCAAATTACAGTCTCGGGGTCATTGCACTCGATCATTTCATTCAGATGCGGAAGCTCGCCTTGCAGCTCTTGATGCAGCCATTCGAGTACAGGAATCTGCGCATATTTTACGGCAAGAGCCATGACATCGATCATGCGCACGCTCTGCTGGCCAGGCATGTAGAGCGTGAGCCACCACTCCAGTACAGAGACGTCGTATTTATTCTCTACAGCATTGCGGACGGCCTGCTGCAATCGCTTCTGACGGCATTCTTGGTCGAATTCTGGCCACTCTTTCGTTAGCAGGTGATTCAGAAGGCGCTCGAATCCGCGCTTAGAGGCGCTCTCCAGCGTCCACGCGCTGGTGTCTACTCGGAAGAGGAGTACACTGATCTTGTATTGTACGTGAGGCAGCGCAGCTACTGAAGGCTGAGTAGCACACACCAGAGGCACGGCAGTTAGGAGCCTCTTCATTCTCACGAAGAAGTGAGGTGAGTTGGGCTCAATCACTTGCAATCTTAAATAGAAGACCCACATAGGCCTTCTATTCGACTACAGGTACTGTACTATCATGAATTAGTGTTGTATTTTACCATAAGATAAGAAGACGCTCCCAAAAGTAATTTGAAAGTGTCTATTAGAAAGCCAATAGATCCTGTGAACACTTCTGCAGATGTTCATTCACGCAGCTTCACCAAATCAGGACGTAGTCACTTGAGCTTATCGCAGATTTCTATTTTTAAATTGAAAGCATGAGTACGAAAATGTCGGCCAAGTTGCCCAATTTGCCAAATTTAAAGTGTGTAAGTGTAGCGGTCGCATGCAATTATAAAAACTCAACATAGCTGCTCTTCATAGAAGTCGCTCCTTTGGCGCGAGCTCTTGATAGCAGCAATTCCACTGTCTCGAAGTCGTTGATCTCGATAAACTGATCTATGAAAGATCCAAGACAGGATTGGTCAGTGTAAAGAGCCTGGCACTTTAAGATTCTATGATACGCATCCAGATCATTTTCTTCCCAGTTGGCCATTTCCGGAGTAAACTCTTCTAATTTGTGGTCATAAAGCCATTGAAAGACTGTTAAATGTCCCTTGGCTGCTGCAGATTCCATTGCTGCGGAAGTACATTGCATCTGACGATTGACGTAAAGGAATTGAACCACAGCTAAATGGCCATTTAATGCAGCAGAACTCATGGCCTTTATAGTGCATCCCTCCGATCGATTCGTGTGAAGGAACTGAACCACATCCAGATGACCATTTTGAGCAGCCATGTCCATTGCCTCTGACGTACAGCCTTCCGTTCGATGTTGATGCAGCCATTGCACGACTTTCAAGTGTCCATTTTCAGCTGCTGCATCGATTGCATACACTGTACAGCCTTCTGTTCGGTTACTATGCAGCCACTGGACGATTTCGAGATGGCCGCTGGCTGCAGCGCCATCCAGTGCATCTGTCGTACAGCCTTCAGAACGATACTGATGCAGCCATTCAACTATATTTAAGTGCCCATATGCTGCGGCATCATCCATAGCATTAGTTGTGCATCCTTGACATTTATGCTTTAGAAGCCACTGCACTATGGAATCAAATCCTCTTGAAGCAGCATCATCCATCAAGTGTGGGCCAAATATCAAATCGCGCGTTTCTCCAATATCACCAACTTCACCTTGAGCTCTTAGTTTTGTGACAATTTCCTGTCGAAACGTGTAAGCAAAGTCAAGCAATTCCAGTTTGCCAGTGTCAGCAGCATGAATGATTGCGTGCTCCAGCCAATAGAGACGGGCGTTTTGGTCCTTCCAATCATATTCGCGTGCGGTCCATTGGATTGTGTCGAAATCGAATTTGAATGGCCCAGAAACAACAGAATCCTGAAACGTATTCTGTGGATCGGAAAAATAATGCTTGGGGAAACTTTGCTTGAGCCATTTGGCCACATTGATACGACCATAATGCACTGCATAATCAAGGTAATCGGTCTCAAAAAGCTTCAGCCGATGTGTTTGTAGCCACTGGAGAGCATCTAATTGGCCACGCTCAATCGCTTGTGTGACGGCCTTGAACGCATGTTTGATCTTGAAAGTTTCGGTTTTGTCTTCAAAGCCAAAGCATTGCTTCACAAACTCAAAACAGTCGTCAGACGGCCAGATGTACCGATACAGCGACAACTGAATTAGCGAATGGAGACCGCCATGCTCGTGGAGCCAGACCGCGACCTCAGGATCCAAGCAGTAGGGAGGATACCTTGGAACTGGCAGCTGGGACTGTGTTTCCTCATAGATCCACTCTAACACAGGCAGCTGCGCGTGTTCGATAGCGATTTTGAATATATCAGCCATCGAAACCCGCTGCTGATTTGGCATGTAGCACCTGAACCACCAGTCCACCACTTCAGGGTCATAACCACGCTCCACGCAATCTTGAATGACCCAATTAAGACGCAATTCACGGCATTTTTGATTGAATCCTGGACTCTCAAGATTGAGAAGGCGGTCTAGAAGCCGCACGTGGCCACGTTTGGACGCGCTCTCCAGCGACCAACAGCTGAATTCTAACGTGAAGAGGAACGCGCTGATCCTGCGCACGACGTGTGGTAGCGCAACCACGCCTGGGCATCGAGCAACGATTGCATTCACCGCCGTTAGCGCTGGTTCCATTGACTTCGGTTTGATTGTTGCCTGTATCTCCTACTTTCTCCGGCCCAAAATAAACGCAGTACCGGTATAAACAGGTGTACCAAAAGAACGCAGCAAACCTCAGATGATTTCTTGATGATATCAATTTTGAACTATGCATGGGATTCCAGAGTTTTTAAAGACGCATCGGTTGACCAGCTCGATCGAGAGCACAGCCAAATCATAGACAGCCAAATCGCACGTGATTCTGTCCGGTAGTTCTCCTTTCTTCCGCAGTGCTTCTTTCCCTATGTGGGGAAATGGGAATCGATTCCTGCCTCCGTTCTGCATGATGCACTGCATCACGCACTGAAGCGTGATGAAGATGTTGTCTAGGGTGGTGAGACTAGTCTCCTCGAATGAGTTGGTGACCGCCCGGATGAGATTGTCAATCCTACATGTCTCCTGGCGGTACTGAATGGACTAGATCGAGGCAAAGAAGCCAAGATCCAGAACATTCAGATCGGGTGAATTGGGGGGCTGGGAGAGGAGGCAGATGTTCCAGCCGTCTGCAGTGCCAGCAGCCACAACGTCGGGGTCGGAAGGGAGCACATGGGGCGTGGCATTATCCTGCTGAATCAGGATCGTCCGCACATGATCCTGTGCCGGCCATTTGGCTTTGATGGCCGGAATGACATGATCAATGATGTAGTGCTTATAGAGAGGCCGGTCCACAGTAGCAACAATTCGCGTACAGATAGTGCCCTTCTTCCTGTGCACGCTGTCTCGCTTGGTAACTTACGTCTCCGTCAAAGGCCACAACCCGATCTTCCCGTCAAACATCTGTGGTTGAATCTGTGTTCATCAGATATTATAGGGCAAAGATATCACAATCAAATTATATGATTATCACATATTAGAGGTTATAATATCACAAAAAATTCGAAATGAGAGGTTTTACCTTGGCCTCGCCACCGCAGCCAGGAACATTATCTTGGGAATAAAGCGCTTGCATTTCCGGTGACGCGGGGGTGGTTTCTCTCCATCAAGCAGCAAATAAGCGCGGTCGTCCTTGTCTTACTTTTCATCTATGTGAACAACATCATAACAACCATCAAAAAGCATCGTAGACTCGCCCAGATGGGCGAGCGCGAACTGAAGGCGTCCAATACAGTTAGCGTCCGTCAGAGATGGCTTGATGCGGTCAGTGACGTGGTTGAGGACGCCGTCAGTCCTGGTGAGCTTTGGCTTTTTTGAGTGACACCATCTGTTTCTTATGTCGTGGCCGCCCAAGGGCATTCACCGTTGTCGAGACGTAGTAGTCTGGGACGTCGCTGACCGCAGTAGTTGTATCGACACCAGGGTTCTGTAGAGTATCTGGTGTCACATCGGTCTCGCTCTCGTGGGTGTTACTTTCACCGAAGAGCTGGCTTAAATCTGTCCTCGAGAGTGGAGAGCATACGCTGGATCGAGTTGCTTCCCGACTCTCAGTTGCTGGCCGAGTCTCAGTTGCTGTCAAGTTCGCAATTGCTGTCAGGATTCAGTGGCCGGTATCGTATTGGAGTCCTCCACGTCTACTGCGTTCGAGTCGTTCACATCTCAAACTCCCCGTCTTGTGTGTTGGTGTCGTCGTCGTCACTGATTCGCACACCTACGCCGCGCTCGCTTGACACAATCGGGATCTTCCCTCGCTTTAGGACGGCTAGGAACTCGTTCAGTGCTTGCTCGACATCCAGAACGCGAGCAGTTCCAAAGCTACTTGCACACTCGGTGATCTGCTTTCTCACGACGAGAAGTTTGTTGAACCGCTGATTTGCGTTTAGCACGCGCAATGTCTACACGTCGTCCTGAAAAAAAGGCTCGACGTCGGGGTCAGCCTCGTCAACTTCGTCTTCCAGACCCTTGCCAACGCGAAATATGGCCAAACGCCGTCGAGATGCAATTTCGGACACTGGAATGATGCTGCGCGGATTCTTAAGCCGTCGCAAATAGAGAACATGCTTACATGGCAGTAGTCTGATCATCATGAACGAACACGACCACATCCAGTCGCGCGTATTGACATGGTCTCTTGTGGAACATCGTCCTCCCCCTGTTCGCGCGAACAGCCGCACGACAGATTCACCGAGGACAACGAGCACGCGGAGATCACTTGGGTGACGGCTCCGGAAATGGAGAAGAAGTCGTTCGCCTCGAGGGTGACTTTCACTGCAAACCTGAAAGCCTACTGCTTCGATACAAATCAGGTAAGTGCGTTTGTTTGGTCGCATCGTATGCATGGCTGAGCAATGCGCAGCTTCTCAGTGTCAGATCTGGTGTACCGCGCCGTACCCGGAACGATAAGATCAAGAAGCTGGTGGAGCGTGACTTTAGCCACAACAAAGCTCTCTACAAACGCAAACTACGCGACGCTCCATCCCACTAAAATTCGACTCATGTATGGGTGCACCCACTACGGCAGTCGCGCCAACGCCCAACCACAAAACCGCGACCAACTCAACTCCGTCGCGCTATTCAGTGCCCCGCAAAGGTATGGGCGTACCGCACCGCTGTCAGCAAGTGCGAAAGCGTTTTGCTTACGTGTGTGTATCGTAGATGAACGTCTGCGTTAAGTTCGACCGAGAACGCCGGAAAGGGCGTGTGTCCGTTAGCTCCCAAGAGACGCTGCAAAACCACCCGATCAGCCAAGATATCTACGAAGGATACACATCGGTACTCAAAGATCCACACGTACTCGACACCGTGTGATCGATGTACTTCCACGCGACATCGCGCAAAGGCATCCTAGCCTACATCTCTGAGCACTCGTGTGTCATGACCGAGATGAATGACGTGCATAATCTTCTCGCGAAAATGAAGGACGAAAGGTATGCCGAGTCCCCCACTGTTGAATGCGTGAAGGACTTCTTAGAAGATTTCTGTGCTCTTCCCAGCCATGGTTGTTGCGTTTCACAGACGAAAATAAGGTGGTCGAGTGCGTGACGATGCAGACAGCGCAAATGCGGTCGATGTTCCATCAGTTCCCGGAAGTTAGCCTGATTGACGCGAATTACAACACAAACAAGGCTCACTACAAGCACGGCGCGCTCGGCCGCAGTCAACATGTTCAGGTGCGTGTGTCAGATGGTGCCAGCAACTCAGTCGCTGCCGGCAGCTCAGTTGCGCACAACAGATATGATACTGACAACCATTCTTATTTACCATCCTTGTTTACAGCAGAGCTTGATAGAGAATGAGAAAAGCGGGACCCTGCGTACTGTGTGTCTTCTGTTCAAGCAAGCCAATCCACGGTGGGGGCGCATTCGCTGCATCGTCAAGATATTACGGAGATGAGCGTGATCGAGATGGGGTTTCCAGATGCACGCATACTTCTGTGTCAATGACACGTAGGGCATTATATCGGGGCCGAGCTTGTGAAGAAGGAGTACGAACTTACCGACTGGCAGAAAGTTAACATGAAAGTTGTCATCAAAGAGTTATCACAGCTCCGTCTGAGATCGCGTTCGACAAAAATTGCGTTCATGCGCAGCATTTTGGGCACGTCGGCCAAGACCACCGTGGTTCTTGTACTTTGACAAGAACTGGACAACGTGCAAAACAAATGGTGCTCCTACTTGCGATTTGACCTACCCCACCTCGGCAACTCGACAAACAACAGGCTCGAGTCCAGTTGGCAGAAGATGAAGGGCTTGGTGAAAAAGTCCACCGAGTTCGATGAGTGCCTGGTCAGCATCCTGTTCTGGAAGCGCACGAAGAAGACAGCGTGGAGACGCCAAGTGCAAAAAATTTGGCGGGTGCACCTCGCTGACGCTGACGCAGAGATCAACAAGCTTGCGTCTGTCGTCAGCGAGCATGCCGTGAAGCTCGTGCGCCCCCAGTACGAGTTAGCTATGAAGGAGTCTACCAAGTACTACATCTACCAGCTGAGCAGCCCCATCAAGCTCATCTCGAACGTTCCACCCGGCCAAATCCCGAGAGGCCGAGTCGGTAAAAATGATAGCGACGATGAGGAGCGCCTGCTGCCATCGCTGCCACTATCGGCGGCACGATCCACGTGGTCGCTGTCACTGTGGTCGCGGTCGTTGTCGTTATCCACTGTTTGGCGCCGACCTTTTTTTTGCTTATTCTGCGGGCGGCGACTTGATGTCGGCTTTTGTTGTCGCGCCTTGTGACGCGGCGGTACGTAGCTGTCTTCGCTACCGCTACTATCACTGCTGGAGTCGACGACAAAGTCGTCGTCGGGCACCGCTGCGCGCTTTCTGTCATTTTCGCGCCTCGCTCGGATGCTCCTATTTCTGTTTCGATCGGTGCCATCCAAAGAAACCAGAACGGAAGGGGGGGATTGGGACCTGCACTCTTAAGTTCGCATGGACACTGACCAGTTAGGTGTAGGGCTCTTGAACACTGTGTGCAGACAGTGGTACTCCCGGTCATAGACAGCCCAACTACGGTAGATGCCAATAGCCACGCCCATGTCCCAGTGCCGCAGTCTGCCCACACGTCTTGGTGTTGTTGAAGTAGCCGCAAACCATGCCGGAACGCTGCGTGGAGAACGTGCCGTTGACAGCAGGCAGGACCTTCTCAGCCAGGGTCTCTTTGCTCTCAGGACTTCTGCGCTTCGACAAGTACTTGTCCATCGCAGCATATTCTCGGAAGCGCAGTCACTTTTGCTGCTTTAATTCCTGATAGGCAAATGAACTTCCGAAACTTCCGACTGCCTTTTCATGCTAGGAGGTACGCCTTGGCCAGTTTGAAGACATGGAGTGCGTGAGATACATCGACTTCATCTTGTCGTTGATATCCATGTCAAGCGCCCTCGCGGCAGCTGTGACAGCATTCTCCGGCTTGGTGAAGAACTCGGTAATATTGGAGCCTTCTTCGGACTTGATGTCCATGAGGTAATGAGCGATATAGTAAGGATCACCATAGATAGCTGCGGCTTCGTAGCGGTCGCAGATTCGTTGAAATACTTCATATGAGGTGTTCAGGTCCTTGACGAGACCGAAGTTGGTAATGTCAATTGTCTCGTAGAGATATGCTTTGACCTTCTTCTCCATGGTGTGGAGAGTTTTTTGCGCTCAGCTTCCAGCTCTGGGCCTTGGTCTTCTTCGCGCGTGTCCGCGTTTCAGAGAACGATCGGATTACCGGTGGAGGTCGAGTAGAAGACGAGGTCGAATCGCCGTCTTGATGTCCGTCGCCGCCGGTGTTGTCCGACCCGCTTGAGTTGGACGAAGATGATCTTGATGTCGATCTCGAAGACGATGACTCCTGTGAAGTCGCACTAGCTTTACTTGCTTGGCTAGTCGATTCTTCAGCCAGTGAGCGGTTTTGGACGTTCGGATCGAGCTCGGAGTCGCTCCCGAGATCGGAGTCCGAAACACTCTCCTCTTAGCCTGAGTAGTCATCTCGCATGATGAAGCCGAGAAGGCCTTCACCATCGAGAGCGGCCATGTCGCGAGCCGTTCATACCTCTAAGTTCGTTCCGTCCAGGCGAGGAAAGGTTGGTGAAGGGGCGCGAGAATCTTGGGCTCATAACCTGTTGCGAGGGAGCGGTGAAGCGAGGGGCGACGAAGGAGGAGTCTTGAGTAAGAAATGGTGAAAACCGGAGCGAGTTTATTTAGGTTCTAACATTCTCTTGCTGATTTACTATGTGTTGAAGTGAGTATGCTTTACTACAGTTAGTACTGAGTGATGAGATGTTCCGCATTCTTTCCCGGAGGGAACGTGCTGTATCGAGGTCTCCCTTGCACATAGAATGTGACAGGTTATAAGGTATCGCAACAATTTTAGGGCTATGTGTAAATACAATGAGTTCGTGCTATTCACATATCTACACATTTATCGAAATATAAGAGGAGTTTGTCGTTTTTCGATCCACCCTAAAACTCTGGATATAAATATCCAAAACTTCAGCAAAGAACCTCATCGTACCACATCAATCATGGAAGTCTTCGCTTTCTCCTAATTTGATTGGCCACAAACCTCTTTTTTTTCAACTGAGTAAAAAAATCAGAGATCTCTCGCTCCAGTTTCTTCGTGGGAGGTGGTACTGTACAAAGGAAATGGAACCTTGCTGACGCCATCGGGGAAAGGGAGCGAGCTTGTTGACCCTAAGGTGAACTCAGTCCAGAAGAAGAAATGCGAGGGCGAGGAGCGAGAGGCCGGGGTCATCTCGGTCGTGGTCATGAAAGCGGAAGCGCAAGAGGGCGTGGTGGCAGCCGTGGCTTTGGCCAAGAAGGGACTGGAAGACCAAAGCCTCAGCTGGACTCGTCAGTGTCATTGCCGGACGTACTGCGGCGCGAACGGCCGTTTAGCTATGAAGCCGGCCAGAAGCGTTGGGATATGAGCAACTTCGTGAAAGGAATTTCGGGTGCTAGCCACATTGACGAAGTCGTTCTGAGTCTGAGCAAAGAGTCTAATCTTCGGAAGATTGATCAGATCCTGCAGCTCAAGTGTGAAGTCGCTGGGTTGAGTACGTTTGAGCTGGTCCTGCTACCGTTTATGGAGTTCCTCACGTCCGAAAAGTTCAAGCAGTCGACTCATGGTACCATAAAGAAGACGATTTATCGGCATGTAGTCAATGAGCCTCTATTCCTCACGCGAATAATGAAGTGTTTTGTGCTGGAGCACGAACTGCTTGAATCGAAGCGATTGTACGACAAATGTGTGGCTACCTGCATTGACTTGCTCTACCAGATCTGTATCAAGATCCCGAATGTTATTGCGGAAGACCATTTGGTCTACGATGTCGCTTCCGATCTCTTCAAATTGATCGCTTCGGATGAAGTGGCGCAATTGACGGTACTGAATTTGTTGGAGCAGACGCTCGAGATTTGTGAAGAGTTTCTACCAGACCACGTCATTCGACCTCGAGAGGGACGAGCAGCACCTGTGGACCAGTATCGCGTGCAACCACAGACGATCTATCGAGTCTCTCGTGGGCATCAACGACAGACGGAACATGAAGAACCGCGTCATGACAACGACGATCCAAATTACACGCGCGTCTATATCTTGCCTACGCATGCTGAGATTTGCTGTCTGGAAGAGCCACGGCTGCCCTTGTATCCAGAGTCGAATGCTCCATTGGATACGTTGTTTGACTTTCATTTTCGTCTCATTCGAGAAGATATGTTGGCCCAATTTCGAAGAGCGATTCAGTGGTTTCTTGGTGGTGTTGGTCTGGACCAGTTTAATTACCAGCAACGCCTCCAGCCGCCACGCCACGACAACATCCCTAATTTGCTGGTGTGCAATCGAGTGGAATTAGTGAAGCTCGCATGTCACAGTCGCAAGGGTGTGTACTTTGTCATTCGCTGCGCTCAGCCGTATGCCAATATGCGAAGTGGCGCAAGCAGTGGAAAAGCAGACGAAAAAGCGAAGGCATCTGCTCGTAAGGAATTTTGGGGTCGCAGTGATCGACTGAGTGTCGGATCATTAGTGGCATTAGCGTTTGGAGTGACAAAGAAGATTCCATCAACGGCGGCGGTTGATAACGAAATAGCAGTGTATCCACGAAGCAAGCTGTTGCGTGCAACTAACGTATTTTATGGGACCGTCGCCGCAAGAAACGAGTGGGACTTGTCAGGTGATCCCAAGTCCCTCACAACATATCTCAAGTTTTCCAGCAGAGATGCACAATTAGTGTTTGGTCTGCTACGAAGACAGCAGACGTGTCAACCAGATAAGGACACGTTTCTGATCGAGGCATCGGGCGTGTGTTTCCCCCCTACTCGGGCGATTTTGGAGACGTTACAAACTTACGATGTGCTACAGCCGCCTCCACTCCTTGAGCTCCTTTTCGCTGAAGGAAATGATGCCGTCTACACCACGCACCCCAAGGAAGTATCCAACGAGGAAAATCTTGGAGTCGCTTCGATCCTGGCTTGGAATTTGCAACACCTGGTGAAAGACGAATTAAAAAGCGACTTCGGCGTCGTCGATATACGCAGTGTTCCCATCACAAGCTTCGAGTCGCTTTGCACGCTGCTCAACGCGTTAGAGCAGCAAGGTCTGCTGAAATTGGATGGTTCTCAAGTTGAAGCTTTTGCTGCTGCAATGACCCGTGCGTGTTGCCTCATCCAAGGACCTCCCGGCACAGGAAAGAGTTATGTGGGAATCAAGATTGTTGAAACGTTTCTCAAGAATAAAAAATACTCGGCTGTGTCATCTAATAACCAGACACCAATATTATGCGTGTGTTATACGAACCATGCTCTCGACCAGTTCTTAGAGGAATTGGTCGCAAGTGGTGCGTGCGAGCTGAACAAAATTGTGCGCATTGGTGGAAGTTCCAAATCAAAAATGTTACAGACTCGAAACATAATGAATTTAAAGACCGATAATAGCTTTGGGGAACATCATACATTTTCTCGGTTGTATCGCCAGTGCAAGATTCAAGAAGAAGAAATTGTATCCGCATTCAATGAGAAAAAGAGCAACGGCAATTTTTTGAGTTGGTTGTCAAGCCATTACACGAGAGAATATTCAGCCATTGTTGGATTTTTCGGAGACGAAGAAGAGGATGGAGACAGTGACGGCTTTGTAACGCAAGACAGTCGCGGCAAATCTGCCCCAGAGCGATGGAATTCGTGGATAACGGGAAAGAAGTCTCCAGTGTTTGGAACTAGAGGCGCTGGCGAGCCAGATGTTGAGGCACCCGCTGGTGATGCAAATGTAACTCCATATGATCTATTAAATACCAAGGACTTGTGGAGCTTGAGCAAGAAAAAGCGCAAGCTTCTGAAAACGTTCTGGCAGGGTCAGTGGTTAAATCATTCAGAGGAAATATTTGCGCGGCAAATGCAAGATTATGAAGACTGTGTGCAGGAAATGCGTGAAATTAATTTGAGTTGTTCACTGCGAATTCTTCGCTCGTGTAAAATTGTTGGTATGACGACCACAGGGTGTGCCCAAAATCAAGAATTAGTGCGTGCATTGTCTCCAAATATTGTGATTTGTGAGGAAGCTGGAGAAGTTCTGGAGGCGCATCTGCTGCCGTGCATTACTTCTGGAATTCAACGTTTGATTCAAATTGGCGACCATTTGCAGCTTCGCCCTTCAGTGACAGAATTCAAGTTATCATTATCAGCGCGGCGCGGATATAATCTGGACATTTCACTGTTCGAAAGGCTTGTGAGGGATCGTGAGGCATTCTATCATGGTAATCTAGATGTTATGCGGGATCGAGGCATTCTAGTGACGTTGCAAACCCAACGTCGGATGCGCCCTGAAATTGCTGACTTAGTGCGGTTTACACTGTATGACAAGTTGCAAGATTCCGATGCTGTGCATGCATATCCGAATCTGAAAGGATTTCGTGATAATGTGTGGTTCTTCGACCACGATCATTTGGAAACCTCCGACGAAAGCTCGAAAAGTAACCGGTTTGAAGCGGAGACAATCGTGGAGCTTGTATCTTACGCTGTAAAGCAGGGATATCCGGGTCCAGAAATTGCAGTATTGACACCTTACCTTGGACAATTGCGGTTGATTCGACGCCTTCTTGGGTCGAAAAGCGTGCGTGCTGTTTTGGAGGACAAAGATGCTGAAGACCTGGCTCGATTGGAAGAACTGGACGGCGAAATAGAGATAAAGGAAGACAATTCAAAAAAGGACTGCAATGTGTCGATGGAGCAAGTCGTGCGGCTATCTACTGTCGACAACTTTCAAGGCAACGAAGCGACTGTAGTCTTTATTTCAACTGTGCGCTGTAATGAAGAAGGCAACTCTGGTTTTCTGAAAATCTCCAACCGTATGAACGTGATGCTCTCGCGCGCGAAACACGGTATGATTATCTTTGGGTCGTCTCGCACAATGCGGAAAGAAGGAAAAGCAAAAATGTTCTTGAATATTTTGGGGTTGCTGGATGAACGTCAGATGGTGGGTAACGGAGAGATTGTCTTAAAGTGCCAAAATCATGGATACAGTACGATTGTCAAGAGTGCCAAAGATATTCGTAACCTGACGCCTGATGGTGGTTGCATGGAAAAATGCCGCGCGCGACTGGTGTGCGGTCATGCTTGTCCCAAAATGTGCCACGTTGATGACCTCCAGCATGAATGGACGCAGTGTTTGGAGCCATGTGACAGGCAAATTAACTCATGTGGTCATTTTTGCAAACGTCGCTGTTTTGAGAAATGCATATGTGACTATGTGTACCCCGTGAGAGAGTTGTCTTGTGGTCACAAACTATCCAATATCACGTGTACTAATTGGCAGATAGCGATGCTCCGAGATTGCACTCGTCCAACGAAAGTATCAATGCCAGTTTGCAATCATGCTTCCGAATTGCCTTGCATTCCCGCTCAGCTTGTACTTAAATCGGGTTTATCTGCTGTCAGTTCGGACATTACGATTGCGTACAAGTGCCAACACCAGTGTGGAGGAATTCGTGTCGATTGCGGTCATGTGTGCACTCGTAATTGTGGTGATTGTCTGCAAGCAACTGGTTGTCATTCGGCGGGCGAATTGTTGGGGGTCGTTAAAGGTTCGAAGCAGATACACATGGGCAATTGCACACATCCTTGCGACCGAGTCATGGCATGCGGGCATTACTGTAATGGAGTATGCCATCCTGCTGGTCAGTGTCCTCCGTGCAACCAAGCCTGCGCTAACTCGTGCAGCCACTCGACTTGCCCACAAAAGTGTCATGAACCATGTGCTTCTTGTTCCGAGGCATGTGAGTGGCATTGCCGGCACACAAATACCACGTGCCCATTGCCTTGCGGAAGTCCATGCATTAAACTTCCTTGCAACAAGCGTTGCGACAAAACGTTGTCAATATGTGGTCACCAGTGTCCAGGTCTTTGCGGCGAGAAATGTCTATCAAGTAATTATTGCCGAGAATGTGGACCTCAAGTGAGCCGTTACAACGACATTGTGGATTTGATCATGCATGGTACCTTGGGGGACCATGACCCGAACGATTCGCCCCTCATTATGTTGGGTTGTGGCCATGCACTCACTGTAGAGACGTTGGATGGGATGCTAGAGCTATCCAAATTCTACGCGAGCGATCTACAAGAGGATGATACGATTTTTTGGACAGATGTGATGCCACTGGAACCAAATGCAGTTGATGGAGACTGGGCGTCGAAGTATAAGTGCCCTCATTGTCGATTTCTTGTGGTAGGGGGCATAAATCGGTATGGCCGAGTACTCAAATATGCACAAGCACGTAGCGCCGAATTGAAATTCTTGCAGCGTGTAAGGGCGTGGGTTCAAGCCTCTCGTGAGACGCGTTCACTGATTCAACGATTTTTGATCGCTCAAGACGCAGGTGGTTCAGATGACGAAGATATTAAAAATATCCGCAAAATGGTTCGTGATCTTTTCAAAGTGTGGAACAAGCGCGTTCAGCAAAAATCTCCAACCGAAGTGCTCATGATCAAAGAATTGAGCCGGCTTAATCGCTTGCAACTCGAGGCCACGACTCTTAACTTGGCTGCGTATCGTCAAGTGGTTTTAAAGCAGTCACTGATCCAAGTGCGCTTGGAACTCCTGCAGGCGTTTGGACTATGGATGCACGTACTTGCCGAAACTGACGAAAGCGTTGATGAAACGATATCGAAGTCAAAAGAGACCTCGCTTGTATCTGTGCAAGTTATGTATGCTGCTGTTATTAAACACGAGAGCAAACTACTACAATTATGTAACGAATCGCGTTCGCAACAGTCGGCGAGGAATACGCTTGTGGCTGGAGTTCGATTGAGAAGTTATTATTTTCTGGCCATTCGTAACCATCCCCAACGCATGTCAGCTCTGGGCGACGATTCTTTAGAGGAAAATATGAAGATCGTGAAAGATGAACTCCAACGCATGTTTACCTCGCTAAAACACTCGAGAGATTGTCAGCTGGAAGAAGTGCGTGCTTTGGAGCTACTAGTGACAAAATGTCTTCGTCCATCTGTCTTTTACCAGAAAATGACGATTGAAGAGAAGCGCAGTGTGCAGCAAGCCATGAACTATACGGATACGAACACGGGTGCATTTGGTGGGTATGGAGGCCACTGGTACCAATGTCCCAATGGCCATCCTTACGTAATTGCTGATTGTGGTGGAGCTATGGAACAAAGCAAATGCCCTGAGTGCCACGCTACAATTGGCGGTGGAAGTCACCGCGTGGTGGACGGCAACACTGGGGCTCACTCATACTTTCAGTGACTCCGTGCTGATATATGTCGTTACATGGTGGAAGAAACTGCGATTTCTCTACAATAATGACAGATCCCACAGATCAAATGAAATTGTTGAAGATGCTGCTATTGAAACGCGATCGTTATAAGAATTTATAAGCAGCAATCGTTAATGATTTGATGTTCAATCACATGTGCCTACTGTACCGAAATCATGGACAGCAATATTGCTTCGACACTCTTGCTCGTGTCAACTAATCAGGTTCAAGTCGAAACGCACCCTTTGTTGTCGTTAATGTTAACCAATCTTGTGAAATTTACTGAGAATTCAGGTACTTGTTCTCGATTACAGACACATTTTTTCTACGTGCATCTAAGAACAGCGCATTCACTGTCTTAAAGTCTCCGTTCTCGACGAACTAATCTACAAACCAGCCCAGACGATCGCGGGTTGAGATGAGCTATCTTGAGATATTTTTTCAATCTTCTCCCCAGTGCCTCCAACTCTATCGATTTGTGTGCGTAGAATTCAGAGTGTTCCTTGTATAGCCATTTGAAAACGCCGAGGTCAAATATTTAAACAAACATCGGAACGCTCGTTCCGATGTTTGTTTAAATATTTGACCATCATCGATGGCCGGAAGCAGCAGCTTTATTCACAGCTTCGTGCACCCCTTGATTCGATTTTCGTGGAGCACTGGACAACTTTTAAATGTCCGTTCTTAGCAGTACAACCGTCCGATCGATTCTCGTGTAACCACTTCACCACATATTGGCTGCGGCTGTGTTCATCGCTTTTCTTGTGCAACCTTCAGGTCGATTTTCATGGAGGCACCTAGGGATGGTTTTGTGATTTCGTGTTAAGAACGTTCTTAACGTATGGAACGTTCGTAACCTTGATCGCTATCACGTTATGTTTTAAATCCGCTTTAAATGCTGAACGGCAACTTGCCGTTCCGCTAGCAGCGCCAGCGTGGAGCATAT
The DNA here is from genome assembly GCA_023335875.1 of Elongisporangium prolatum. NCBI lineage: Eukaryota > Oomycota > Peronosporomycetes > Pythiales > Pythiaceae > Elongisporangium > Elongisporangium prolatum. The sequence goes on from JAADVW010000094.1 coordinate 34,308, forward strand.
CAAGATCGCAATGTCGGCGAGCATGGGGTCGGCCAGAATGAAGAAGACGGCGACGTCCGTATGCGGGACGAGGACAACGTCTATTCACGTGAATACCACGACAGCACGGCGTACGAGGATGCCTCCATCCACGAAGACATGCTCGACAGCATCGACTTGCATCAAGACACTCAGATGACGCCCACATCACGATCACATCACTCCAACCATGACGTCATGGACAACATCGACGTCAATCGGGCGACGCCAGTGTCGTCCTCGTCGCGATCACATCGCCGAGTAACCACATCTCCTCTTGTAAACTTAATCCGAGCGACAAAGAGAAAGCCCGGCCGCCCCGAGCACGTGGTGTGGAAGTACTTCAAGAAGCTCAACATGAAGCCTCATCCGGACGCGAGGTGTATATTCTGCAGTTTGCGCATCGATAATGGTCAGCCCAGCAGAAATCTCGTGCGGCACATTATACGCGATTGTCGATCGTCCCGCAACTTGTAAAAGTAAAACTTTAGTCGTCAACCAGAACATCGAGCACAGCATCCCAGCAAAGCAGTTTCGATTCGATCAGTACCCCGATGAGTGAGAATGCACAACAACCATTTAACCATGCCGCATTCGAATTGAGTGTTGCTCGATTTTTTTATTCGGCAGCGACTTGTGGCGTAAGTACAAGTCTGCACCAACTGTGGAGCCACTGAATTATGTTGTGATGGCCATTCACTGCTGCCCGTTCCGGTATACTAGTAGCTGGACTCATAAACACTGCAAATTTATCACTCGTCATATACTCAGTTCGAATATCGTACGCCATCTCAAGCAACTCCAACGAGCCTGAATCGGCAGCGAACACCATCTCATCGACCAGCCACTCAAGGCTTCTGCTCATTAGCTCATTCCCATTCGCACAAAACCCAGCGAACAATGTCAACGTCGGGGAAGAGACCAAGTGAAAACTCTCAACTGGTTTCTTGGAGAGGAGGACATAGACCCATTGGATCACTTCGAGCCAACCAGAGTTCACAACCACGGCCAGAGTGCGTGATATGAAAAGCTACGGACGATTGTCGTTCAACCAATCAATGTGCTCCATCCGACCGCTCTCGACCACAAAAATCTGCCACTAGATACGTATTGTTGACTGGCCTTGTGCTTCATAGATCAAACTCTGCTTGACGGACTCGAAACGGAATTTAAACCATTTGAGGACAGGAAACCGAGCGCTCATTGTGGCGAGTCGATCCCAGCGAAACACCTTTCGGTCTGGAATGTATTTCTTGAGCCACCACTGAAGCACCCGCAGATCGTATCCATTCGTTATAGCTGCTTCAACAGCCAAATCCAAGCGCCGCACTCTTAAACGGTTGAATCCTCGGCATTCGTTCTCATAAGCCCGTGTCTGGAGGCGCTCTCCAACGTCCACGGACTTACTGCCATATCCATCGCGTCTGTTGTACAGCCTTCAGTCCGGTTGTCGTGGAGCCATAAATCCATCTATGGAGTTCACCACATGTGGCAGCGCAGCAATGGAGGACAGGCGTGCACACACAGCATGCACACAAGCTAACGGTTGCTCCATCTTTCATTGCCTCGTGTCCTTCGAGCCCCAAATGAGAACCTGGTGGGTTCCATTTAGAAGATCTTTGTCACCAGATTTAGTCCTTTTATTTGGAGCACATCTGTGAAAACATTTTCTGGACGCAATGCAAAGTTTAAAAATCAACCAAATAGCAAGGATTCGAAATCAGCCAAATAGAAAGTCGTGGGTACACATATCTACTTAGAGAGGGTTTGAAAGGCTCAGCTACAGTAGAGATTAAGATGCTGCTGACGGCTGTGAGACTAGTGTGCGAAGCGTTCGCGATTGCTCTGCGTCATGTGATGCAGGCGATCGACAACTTCATGCAGACGGGCGCCATCCACCGGACCCTGAGGAGCGATTCCGAGCGAGGCAGTCCGTCTCTACTGGACCGCTTGCTCGAGCACGAGTGGTCAGGCTTTGATCCAATGTACCGTGAACTTCGCTTGTGGCAGGCCATCAAAGAAACCACAAAGCACAAGCACGATGTCCAAGTGATCAAATGGTGGCTGAGAAGCTACATGCCACATCAAGAGGCTGTTTCAATGTATGCTCTCTACAGACTTATGCTCTCTACAGACTCGCCCTTTACTATAGGAACCTTCGGGTACTGGAATGGATCAATCGCCTATTATTTGAAAAACAGGCACCTTTTCACAGCAATAGCATAATGGAGCCCCCATGCAATGTGTACTGGCTGCACTATCACACCGGCGGCTAGTCGTTCACTTGGCGTATGCTCAAGATAGAAACGTGGGAGTGCCTGAATGCCCAGTCTATCGAGAGCTATTTTACCGCTACAGATGAGCACAATACGTTCGAGCGTGACAGAGAACAAGTGATGGGAACGTCGAGGCCGCCAAGTGGCTGTTAGAAACATTTCCCAGCATCAATTTATTGAGCCAAAATGGTTCGATAAATTGATGCTGGGAAATGGAAATTGAATCAGTCGACGAGCTACGCAATTTTAGATGCAACATGGCCATGGTCAAGTGGCCCACAACTGGAGACGACCTATCCCGTAAATTGTGGTTGTGCGACGCAAGGGATCATGCCGCAAGGTCAGGGAATCTGGGAATGCTTAAGTTTGTTTACAAGACTCGAATGGAGAGTTGCATGAGTGCGCAAGCTGCTACTAAAGCAATGCGGAATTGGGGTGCATCGAAAGTAGAGCTCATGGATGGTATTGCTGGCCATGGCCTTCTGGATGTTATGCAGTTTCTGTGCAGTCACAGAATTCGGAGATACTCAGCAATTTCTATGGATAATGCCGCTGCAAATGGTCATCTGGATGTGGTTTAGTGGCTTCATCTACACCGACCTTCAGGCTGCACGACCGAAGCGATGGAAAATGCAGCTGCCAACGGTCATTTTGAAGTGATTCAGTGGCTTCATGAGAATAGACGCGAAGGCTTACAGAGCGAGCGATGAATGATGCAGCAAGAAACGGACATTTGCCAGTTGTGCCGTGATTGCACGAGAAGCGATCGGAAGGCTGCAAAGCCAAGGCAATGGAGCTAGCTGCTGCAAATGAACGTTTTAATGTCGTGAAATGGTTACATGAGAATGTTATGAAGCCTGTTCGGCAGTTGCTATGGATTTCGCTATTGAAAATGGTCATTTGGATGTGGCTCAATACTTCCATGCGAATTGTCAGGTGGAATGCCCATTGCGTGCTTTGTGTAGCGCAGCTAAAAAAGGTCATTATCGTGTTGTCGAATGGGTGTGCGACAGCAAATCGATGCAGCCAGACACGAAATTGATCCGCCTATTCAAAAGTAGCTGTTATGAAGCTTACATTCTTGAGCATTTCCTGGAGGTAGTTTCGTGATGAGCTTCTCCTACGACTACTATTTCTTAGACTTTGAACGAGTGGATATGGCGATCTCGCTTGCGAATGCAGAAACAAGAGCTTCAATTGTCGAATATCTAGCTTCCAGAAGTATACAAAAGTACGTGGAATACTGTGATTACACAAAACAATAGATGAATGGAGCTGTAGAAAGCTGGGGTCCCACCTAAAAAATAAACGAGTGCACGTTTGAATGAAATCGGTAATTGTGTTGTAGCGATAGTCTTTACATCGGTAATTGTGTTGTAGCGATAGTCTTTACATCGCTACTTACTACGTGCATGTTTGCTGACTAGGCGCAAGATATCGAGAAAAATGAGCAGACCGTGACATTTAGATTGTAGTCAACTGAAGGAGGGCAGAGGATCATGGCTTGATCTGCTTCTCATCAATCTACTTCACGTTCTCAACCGAAGCAGCCTCTATGAACTATGCGATGAGACTCAACGTCAGATATCCACCAAATGGTTGTTCATCTATTGTTGCATTTTTTAGCACACAGAAAAATTAAAGATCTAATGGATGGATGATGACTTAATCAAACGCTAACATAGAAAATACGACGTCATATACTTATCGACAACAGTGTTGTTTCTCCTTATAGTGGAAAATGACGTGTCAGTACGAATGACAATCCCGATCTTGTATCGATTTCATAATATGTTTTGTGACCTTCCGTGAACAGCTCGTCAATTTTTAACTAAAACTGTCTGTATTCAATTTGCTTTGCGAAAACAACGCTTGAAAACACATCGCAATAGTCAATACGAAAAAAAAGATCTCTTGCAAAAAAATAGAGGATAACTCCAGCATTGTCAAATCATAATGGAAAATATGCAGCCGATTCAAATCGCTTGGGTTTGTTTCCAATATTCGCAAGATATCAGGATTGAACGCGCTTTGAGTTAACGTGACCATTGTCGGCAAATTCAAGATTGAGATAGCGGCTCCGCCAGCAATTCGTTTCCTCCAGTCGAATCTCGGAAAGGAGTAATGCGACCGTCTCAAAATCGCCATACTCAATTAGCTTATCCGCAAGAAGTTCGATACGATCGGACTTCGTAAAAGAGCCTGACACTTGTAGATCCGATGCTCAGTCACGCTTATCTGGCCCCAGACGGATGTATTGATCGCACTTAAATTGGCAAGCTCAGTTCGGTTTTCTTGTAGCCATTTAAAAGTACTGAAGTGACCTTCGACCGCAGCGTATTCTTGCGCACGAGATGTACATCCCTCACGACGATTGGCATGCAAAAATTGGAGCACATCCAAATGGCCCATGACCGCAGCCCAACCCATAGCGTCAGTCGTACACCCTTCGGCTCGATTGTCATGAAGCCACTGGACTATTGGTAAATGACCATACTTTGCAGCCAGGTCCATGGCAGCTGCAGTGCAGCCTTCTGATCGATTATGATGCAACCGCTGGACTACATTTAAATGGCCATTTGATGCGGCTTCGTCCATTGATTTCGCTGTGCAATCTGGACTACAATAATCGTGGAGCCACTGGATGACGGATACATTCCCATTTGCAGCAGCGGTATCCATCACAGCAGGACCTAACACTAAGCCGCTCTTTTCTTCACCTTGGCTAGCGGCAGTTCGATCGTCTTTGAAAATATCAGCTCTCATCTTGTAAACGAATTCCAACAATTCCTGTTTGTCAGAGGCCGCAGCAAACTCCATTATATCATCCAACCATGCGAGGTGTGCGACTTCATCTACCCAGTCACATTCAGTCACGACCCACTACGCAATACCCAGATCATATTTGCACAAGCCTGGATCATATATATGAAGCTCTCCGAGGCGCAGATTCTCTGCAAACGTCTTGCGTAGCCATACTGCAGCCTCAAGATTACCGTGAAATGAAGATGCTTCTGGGTGAAAGATTTAGTCGATGTCCATGAAACCACTGCAGAGTTTCGAGTTCTTGAAGATGGATCGCTTTCATCACCGCAATGTCTACTCCACGAATGCTGAAAAAAGTATCGTCGTCTTCGTAGATGGCACAGAGCTTTATCGACCTAAAGGTGTCATTATTCCATGGGCATCGAGCATCGTTAAGCGTTAGCAGAGAGCATGAGTGGCAATCACCATGATCACGTAACCAGACCACGACAGCAGCATCGAAACACGACACTGGACTCTTGAGTTGCGGTAATCGGCATTGGGTTTCTCGATTGAGCCATTCAAGCACAGGAACGTTTGCGTGGCTGATGGCGAGCTCGCACGCGTAAACAATCGAAGTCGGGGTCATATCCGGCAGGTATCTTTGGATCCACCACTTTAGAACACTAAGCTCCTGTCCAGACTTGACAGCCTCTTCGATAGCGAGTTTCAAGCGCACTTGACGGCATCGGCAATTAAACTCTGGTCGCTCATGCTTGACCAGGCGAGCCAAAAGGTGCACAAAGCCACGCTTCGAAGCGCTCTCCAGGGTCCAGTGGCTGATTCTTGTCCAAAGAACTCGTCGATCTTGTGCGCAACATGTGGTAGTGCTACCACGAGCGGCTGGTCAGGGCCCACATCCTGCACGGCTCCTCCATGTTGTCTGTCGTGACCACACAATGTTCCGAACCATCTCATTGGCTGAAATTACGTGATTTTTCGGAGCTGCAACTACCGAAACAGATTTCTGGTCTGCTTCAGCCACCATTCCAACACGTTCACATCGTATCCATTCTCCAAAGCTGCATCAACGGCCGCTCGCAAACGCAAAAGACGGCCTTCTGGGTTGAATCGCAGGCAATCGTGCTTGAGCAAGCGATCCATGAGCAGAATGAGCCGCGCGTCCAGGGTTCGAAATGTTGATCATTCCAAATAGAAAACTCACCGTCCTTTATTCGCAGTGTAATTCCAATTTTCAACCAGCATATCTGCTTCAATCGATTTTGCGAATGTTGGTCAGCTACAACAGAAAAGCTGCAGCGCAATGGACGAGCCGCTTGAGGTGTTGAGTTCAGTGGGCAGAAGGCATCCGCTTGTGGCTGTGATGCCACATGTGACAAAGATGATCGACGCATTCCTGTTGCTGGACGCTGGAGAGCGCCTCCAAGCGTGTCGCGTCAATACTGGATATCCTGCTCAAGCGCGAGTGGCCACGTTACAGTCGAATCTACCATGAAATGCGGTTATGTAAGGCCGTTTGAAAGGCTCATACGACCTTTAAGTGGTGAAATGGTGATTCTGCAGCTATGTGCCTGGCCAAGACATGTTTCCTATGGTTGATGTCTTCAAGCTCGCCATGGAATTCGCAAATCTGCCAGTGTTAGAGTGGATCTACCAAGAGACCAAGGGAGAGTTGTCTCAAATCGGCCATTCTTATACGTCCAGCCATCCAGATATAGTGGCTTCGCCAATTGGGAAGACCAGGTTACTGCCAAGCAACTCTATGTTGAGCGCGATCGACTTGAGTGATTCGTAGTTGAGCTCATGGACTACGCTGACTTCGAAGCGATTGAAGTTTAGCTCTCGAATGTCGACGCTAAACACTAGACTTCAGCTGTGAACTCTTTTGCCGACTCTGTGCAAAAGCAGGAGTCAAGGCGTGCACGCAAGTATGCATAAAATCGACTAGTCAGTGGTAACGAGCAAGGAGGAATTTCCTTAAATGTACTTATTTCTGGGATTTGGGCGACTAGTAGGGCAAAAACAAAGTCTTTAAGTACATTACGACTAAGTTCGCATAGGAGCCAATAACCGCGTAAGTAAGAAAATGAATGCTGAATACAGTAGAAAGGTTTGCGCTTTTTGGACGAGGTGGGTATCGAAATACTGTACCGACCAACTGCAAGCATTTATACAAAATCGAAAGATGACATTTTAGGTTCGATATTACCTCCGTCTGTAAAAAGAGGGCAAGAGAACGGTTAAGCCAGAGAAATTCTGTGCGGGGCACTTGTGTAATTGAGGTGAAGGGCTTAGCATGGGGCGGCAGGATATATTCTATCGTAGTGTGAAAGAAAGGGTGACAAACTCTTTGTTGTTTTAGGCAATTCATTATTAAATTAGCAGAAGAGTATTTCCCAGAACTAGTACCAATACACACACGATTCCCAAAAGTAGAACCTGTCCCAGATCTAATACTAGTACCACAAACTTTAATGTGGCCCACACTATGGAACAGACGGGCATTCATTTCTGTCAACGCCAGGCGAAGGAAGCAACGCGAGTGGAGACGAAGAAGTCAGGAGCATACAATTGCCGTTTAGATTTTTATAAACATTTCATATTTTTTGGTCATTGTTTGCTAATTTTAAGTATGTCACTAAATAATAAAACTGAGGTTCGATCTAAATAGTCAAATTACCGACCCAATCGGCGAAATGAGTCCTCTTTTTAGTTGCCCTAGAAGCCATCGGGACCCTATCCATTGGATGTTTTTACGTCCAATGGATAGGGTCCCACTAGCTTTTTTTTTTCAGCAAGAAATGAGTCGTTTTCAGACCCTGGCGAAATTCTTAGTGGTTAGCTTCATAGATAGATGCATAGTGATGTCAAAATAAAAGCAATCCAATCGAAATCAACGACAGGGAAAGAATAAATATCGAACACAGTTTATTGCACTTGATTATATAGAAAAGCAAAAAAAATAGAGGCATCTCCGTGAAATGTAACACTTTTTTTGGGACCGAGGTGGTACTAGCAAGAAAATGTATTTAGTAGATAGCCAAGAATCAATTCATCAACACAACCAGTACATAAATTTCGATTTGCTCGAGTTCTTCCTCATCGGGGAGTTCCAAGCAGGAGATACCACGTAGCGGCACTGCCAATGACAGTGAAGAAGAGCACAATGAGCCAAAGCATGCAGATCCAGAGCCGTCCGCCCGGTGCTCGCTTCCAAGGGTACAGCCGCGTGTACAGCACAACTGGGAACACAAAGCAGATCATGAGGCAGCTGCTGGCACCCGTGAGCGCAAACACGACTTCAATGCCGGGAACGCCAATGGCAACAAGCAGTTGCGACAGAAGCAGGATGCTGGTGCTGCCGAGACGCGTCGAGAACGGGATTTCGTTCAGACTGGTCGTGAAGATCAGCTCTTCAATCACGCCTCGCAGAGGATGGAAGAGCAGGGGGAACGAGAGCACAACCGTGAGGTACACAGCCACTAAAGGCACGTCCATGACTGCATCGCTCTCCATGTTCAGCAGAATGTTGCCTCGAATGGTGTTCCCATAGAGTTTGCTCGCGAAGATACCGAACGCAGCGTACAGCACGACGCAGATTGAAGACACGCCAGCGATGGACTGTGTCATCTTTCGGCGCGAGGTCTCCAGCGGCTCTGCGAAGCTTCCACGCAGTTGGATAAACAGCGGAATGAGATTCAGATGCATCATGAACGCGTAGTTGTAAATCGAAAGCGCCTGCGTATACCGCGAGAAGGGTGAGCCCAGGATAATAGTCGGTGCCAGAGCCGCTGCTGCTGTGGGGTTGCTGGCTTCGCTTCCGATCCCATCAGTTCCAGTGATCACTGGATCAATCAGATCTGCACTTGCGCTGCCTGTCATGGCGTCCACCAGCGAGTCGATAGCGTTTGTGTTGTCATTGCCAGAGCCTGTAGTCGCGAGTATCAGGCTTTCCACAAGCGATGGAGCCGCTTCTGCTTCGGCGTTGGGGTCGACTTGCGCCACGAACGATCGGTAGATTATCACAGCCACCAAATAGAGCGAGAACGCGAAGCCCGAGTAACTGGAGACGCGCAGGCCCGAGAGATTGTGCAGCAGACAGAGCGGGAAGACCACGAGCAGGAAGGACGCCCACATGAGGTAGTCGGCGGCGTCCGCCACGCTGTCCGCATTGCTGGAAGTGTACACCAACGAGATCATGAACGGCCCGATGTCGCGGACGATGCGGATGCAGCCCACGCAGCCGCCGTAGATGCCGATAGCTGTGACAACCGACACAATGTAGCCAAAGGTCTCGCCTCCGGCCACGATGGCGATGGACTGGAACGATGAGAAGCGCTTGCCGGCGCCAATGTGCACGAGCGACTCTTCTTCTTCGGCTAGTTGCACATGCGCACGCAGCAGCGCAGTCGCGGTGATGGCCATGGCCACGCCCACAATGATGATGCCCAGCACGGCGTTCCAAGTCGGCAGCAGCACGAATGTGTAGGGCACCGAGAGCATGCCGGCGCCCACGACCGACATGAGCAGCGTGGAGAACACGTGCAGTTCGCGCAGATGCTCGTGGCCAGCGTAGGCGAACGACAGGCGATGTGGCCGTGGTGACGGCACGGGCGACGTGAAGACCATGGGGAACCCGGCCTCGAACGGCGACCGCGGCGTATGGATCGAGTAGTTGCTGCTTCGGCGGCTGAGCTGCCTGGCCAGCTGTTGCCGCTGGTGGTGGTGGTCAATCCCCATGGGCGGAGAGCGCACCGTGGGCGTCAGCAGCGCTGCGCTCTCGCCCTTGGAGGTCGCAGCAGGAGCCATTGGTCAGATGGAGATGAGATCTTGACAAGTAAGTGCGTTGCGCCATTTCTTGGATCCGGAGAGCGTGTATAGTGAAGATTCGTTTAAGTACGAATGCGGCCTTTTGAGAGGAAAAAGAAACCACCGGATCTGATTTAATGGATGCGACAAATTGGAAAACGCCAAGAGACGCCGGCCAGCGTGAAACATTGGAGTACTGTACATCAATACAGACTGTAGTGATCTTAATGGTTTACAGTTGATATTGAGAGGACCTGTCAAGCGTGAATGGTTGAGAAAGCGCTGCGTTTGATCTGATGGGAAGCTTTCTGTGACGTGGCGCCAAAGGCTCCCAATCACAACTCGTGTCTTGGACAGGTCACGAGCGGTACATAAAACGCACACATGTCAGATAAAGTGCGGAAATGCGGCCTAACTTGTGCGCACCTTACGGCTTTTCTGGGAAATCCAAACATAATCACTTGATGAGTGTTGGTCAGCGGCTTTTTCAGTAAGCAACCGGATACCGGTTGCGACAGATACAGTACAAATATTCAAATCACAGCGAGTATCCCAATGGAGGAGCTGCTAACTGTGGTGCGCTCGTTTGTTCATCCGACTTGCGAGTAGTAACGCTGTCGCATGCGATGCGCACGATCGACGCATTCCTTTCGGCGGGAGTCGGCTGTTGGTCGCTGGAGAGTATTCGTGCGTCAGCAGTCGGTCAAGAAGAGACTTGACCGACTGCTGAGTGGCCATTCTTCAAACAACAACGTCGCGAGCTGCGGTTCTGCCGCGCTATCCGCGACGCTGTTGTCAGTGGCTACGACGTCCTTGTGGTGAAGTGGTGGTTCAGTAGGTACATGCCTGGCCAAGACGCGTTTTCTTTGACCGCAGTCTACAAACTCGCTATCGGACGCGCGAACTCCCCAGTATTGAAGTGGGTCTTTAAAGAGACCAAAGGGAATCTACCACGAATCGATTATCCGTATACCAACAGTTCAGCTGACACCGTGGCTTGGTTGATAGAACATGGCGACTATCACTCGTTCACTTGGCTTTTGCTGGACAAGCTTACGGCGAAGACGAGTTTCCAGTCCATCAAGCGCTGCTTCGCTTACCAAGATGAGAACAGCGCATTTCAGATCTATCGTACCGAAAACGCTGTAGACGATTTGCAGTGGCTCTACTAGCATCAACCCAAACTCTTGGACCCCAATATTCCAGTCCCCAAGTCGCGGTGAACCTCCTCAGCAGAGCTGTCCGTTATAGGAATATTAATGCTGCGAAGTGGCTCATGAATTCAGTTCATTCGGCTTATTTGGCAGACCCACATGACACATTCATAGGACCTGTGGACAGCTTGCGTCCTTACAGATACAATCTGGATGTGTAAGAATTCCTTCCAGGTCAAAACGTGATCAGGTCACGTAATGGGTCAGAAGAGGTTTTTTATGTTGGTCACACCTGTTGCCATAAGGTTTTATCGCAGGTCATGGTTGGATCACACGAAACTGATGGCCAACTTTCGAACCTCCAGACAACTCAGTGCACACTCCAGTGGCAGTCACCGTCATCCGCTTGCCCAATCAGTGCCATCTGTCTTCACGAAACTGCATGACGTCCCAGCTACGGCTCCGGACTGTTGCTGCCGGAGCGGCGACGCGCCGGTCTGCTGCTCGTCTGGTAGGGAATCCTCCTCCTCCATCGGCTTCCTCCAAAACGCGCTCAGACATGCGCAGCATTCAGGCGGCCATTGATGATCAACAAGATAGCGTGAGCGACTGCTGTGACGATACCAGCCTGGTGCCAGGGCCTGAGGGCCGTCGCCCTGAGAAGCGAGCTCGCGCCGACGGCGTTGCCACTCTCCACGCTCAGCCTGAGAACGCTGTCGTCGACAAGCGCGACGGCTGTACGAAGACCTACATTGGCGGCTACGGGATGAGGCGTGCCACGATAACTAGGGTCAAGATCTCCTATCAATGCAGCTTCTACCGTGCCAGGGCTGCCCGGCAAAGCTGGAGTTCTACGCTTCCCTCATAGACTACGACTTCTCGACCATGATCGCCCACACGTGCACGCCTTCATCACGCACGCCGCACGCCCTCGATAAGTCTACGAAGAACCCGATTGTGAAGGCGACAATGCAGCGTGAGGTGGACGCTTTCGCAACGTCAAGCGCCAACACACCACAAGAGATCTGGGATACTGTCTGCGCGCGCTCCTACAATCGTGACGACAATGTTGTCGTGCGTGGTTTGACTAAGGCGCAGGTCACCAGGCGAGTTCATCGCACGCGGGAACAGCACTTTGGCTCAGAAGTCCACGGACGTGTGGGGGTTCCACCGCTTCTGAATGTGAAGCGCACCAACCTCAACTTCTTCCAGTTCCACCATGCGTGGAGTAATCCCAGCATGAAGATAGAAAACAAGGTTGATCGCGTCTTTGGATGGGCTCATCCTACCCTCCTGAGCTTGCTACGATACAGCAAGATCTCGCTCTTTATCGATGGAACGTTCCGATGTGTGCCGACCCCCTTCCGGTAGTGCATTGCCGTCATGGTTTATGACCAGGCCACCAAGCTCTATGTGCCGATCTACTACGTCCTCGCCGCTTCTAAGATCTATGATCCTTACTGAAACGTGCTCCAGTACGTCAACGATGCCTGCGGCCAGCGTATCGAGCCCAAGCAGGTTGTGTGCGACTTTGAGTTCGCTCTCATTTGTGCTATCGACGACTCTTTCCCGGAGGCGGAGATTGTGGGCTGCTTTTTCATTTCAAGCAGGCCTGCCCACGAAAGATGGCCAAGATGCACATTTCCAAGTGTGAGATCAAGATCGCGATGGAGAAGGGAGCTTGGCATGCTCATCGTCGTCGATCCGGCCAAGATCGTCAGGGCAAGGTGTCTCATGGGCTCGTGCACGCATCAAGGCACGTTGGGAGGAAGGGGGCGTGGTGTATTCGGCAGCCAAGTAGCGAAAGTTTTGGTCCTACTTCAGGAAGACGTGGGTGGGGTTGTTAAAGCCAGACGTCTGGAACGTGCACGGTCTTCGTCATGATGTTGTCGCACGCACCGACAATCCCCTTGAGCGATTTAATCGCGAGCTGAACGCAGCTTTCGGCACTTTGCACCCGTCTGTCGTGCGCTTTGTCCAAACGGTCGAGGAGATATCTACCCGGTACGTCAAATTACGTGACAATATCGCCCGTGGTGTGGCTGCAGCGCCACGACGTGAGTCTCGGTCCGACTTACCGACGCCTGTTGTTCTCCCAGACGAGCACGTGAGCGATGAGGATGACGACGACGAGGCACCTTCTGAAAATGACGAAGCCGATGCTAGTGATGGTGGCTCAGCCACGACGTCAGACTTGACGACGCTGCCAGTGGGGAAGAATAAGGAGGCGAGTATGAGATGTTGGTCCAGACGTGTACGGACATCGATAACGCAAGATAGAATGGAACACTAGTGGCTAAAACTTACGTTAGGTTTTCCTCCTGGCGAGAAGAGTGTACACACGGAAATTGGCCTCGGCATTCATCTGGTTATTCAGGGAGACGCCTGCGAAGATAGCGCTCATTTACATCTTGCTCCTTCCGAGAGCTACGCTGCCCTCGTTTTAATTAGGTCATAGATGTCTGGGCCGCTCAGGTCACACCCGGGTCATGCGACCAGGCACCCATACCTGACCTGGTGGTGACCTGGATCGAACCCTACCCTGGATGTTATCAAATGGGTTTTGAATGAATTTGTTTGGATGAACCCAAGAAACCGAAACTATTGGACGCGCGATGGGAGAGATTATGCTGCTCGATCTGGAAACATGGAGATGCTTGAGTATATCTACAGGATTCAAACGCGTCACTTCAAAAGTGAACAGGTTGCTTTCAAAGCGATGCGAAGATGGAGCGACAAAGGATCTCCCGTTATGGACGACGCTGCTGGTGTGAACCGTCTCGGCATTTTGCAGTTTTCCATGGCCATCGAAGCCGTAGATACACGACTAGAGCTATGAATGGTGCGACTGCCAGTGACCACTTGGAGATATAAATTCAACTTCAGAAATTAATAATAATCCGGTTGAATGCGTAATAGCTCATTGGTCTAGTTTTTGCGCCTGTAGTTCAATGGTTACATGAGCATTGATCGAAAGACTGCACTACCGAAGCGACGGTGGTGCCGCTGCAAGTGGCCATTTAGAAGTGGTAAAATGGCTTCATGCAAATCGCACAGAAGGTTGTACTACGAAAGCGATGAATAAAGCTTCTGAGAACGGGCATTTAGAAGTCGTCCAGTGGTTGCACTTGAATCGGTCTGAAGGATACACCACTGAGGCAATGGATTCAGCTGCTGGAGTAGTGATTTGGACGTGGTTCAATTTCTACATCTAAATCTTCACGAAGCCTTGCAGAACTAGTTCTCTACTGCGTCCAGCTGCAAGTGGCCAATTTAATGCGTTCAAGTGGTTTCATGAGAACCGATCTGAATCGTTAGCCCCCGATTGGGAAAAGCGAGTTCACCAATCGTATCACCAAGCTCTCTTATGCAAAGCACTTTAAACCAAACACGATTGCCTAGAGCAGTTTGTGAATACCTTTTTAGACGATGCTGATTTTAAAAAAATTGAAGTTCTGCTGCAGCATACCGATGCGAAGAAACTGAGTTAAACAGGGCGAATGCCTACTTGCAAACGGAGAAGTATTGGCAGCTGTTTTGTTTACTGGAAATCAAGAAAATGCGATTCCTCCTCGTTCATTTGAATTCTGGATAGCAACAACTCGACAGTGCCAAAAGCATTTCCCCAAACAAGATCGACTACAGGTTTCCAAGGCTGATCTTGGTTTAAATAAAGAGCCTGACACTGGTGATCGTTAAGCCAGATCACGATAGCCAAGTGGCCTATAGCAGCTGCAGCATCCATGATATTCGAATCCAGTACCGGCCTTGCCTTTGAAGCGAACGCGGCTTTAAACGTCTTTATGTTTTTCATCCGGTCGTTATATAGAAGCTCAGCATCTCTAAGTTGCCTCTGGCTGCAAATACCATCGCGTCATTCGCGATCCGGAGCCGTGCAACTACCAGGCTTGCTCACTGCTGCCAGCAGACATGGCGCAGTGTCGAAAGCCAAGACCCCTAACGAAAGCCCCGACTGCGAGCGCTTCCCATCCAGGTGATGCTGCTCGTTCGTTTCATCGCCCAGTCGTATTCGCAGACGACCCATTTGATTGTATTGAAATCGTACGCTTGCAAACAAAATTTTGTCTTGGTCTTGGATTTATTGGGACCGCTAAAGTCGATATTACTAAACGACCGACATAGATCTGCAAAGAACCGCATGGGGAAGATTTCGTGCATCCACTTGACCATGTTGAGGTGGCCATACCTAACTGCCAGAGCAAAATGGAAATTCTGGATGAAAAGCTCCATTCGATGTTCACGTAGCCACTGGAGCGGCTCCAATTGTCCAAACTCAATCGCAGCTGCAACTGCGTTCTCTGCATCCACAATCGTAGATGAGCTGTCATAGGCTTCGTACAGCGTGCATTGCTTGAAGAACTAAAGTCGGCATCAGACTGCCAGCGGTCTTGAAGTGACAGAACAGCGTCAGAGTGGCGTCCGTCGTGCTCGTATAGCCACACAACGACCTCAGCGTTGGAGCAAGGCACAGGATAGTTTAATTGCAAAGAAGCCCTTTCATTCTGATCATAAAGCCAGTTGAGAACTGGAAGATGCGCGTTTTCGATTGCTTGCTTTTAAATATATGTAATAGAAAACACCTTTTGGTCCGGTATGTAGTTTCTCAGCCACCATCCCAGCACGTTTGCGTTGTATTTGTGTCGGAAAACGTTCTCAACAGCCCATCGCAGTCTTCGCTCTCGACATTTTCGGTTAAATGCAATCGGCTCTTGCTTGAGCAGGTGGTTACAGAGCCACACTTGGGTGAGTATTCCAGTGTCCAGCGATTGGACAAAAGGAACGCGTCGATCATAGCAGCCACACGACGCAGTGACACAGTGTTACCTCAAACCAGACTCACAGCGGTCAATTGCTGCTCCATGTTGTTTCTCACAATATAATTGAAGAATGCTTACCCACTCAACGTTCATGTATCAAAATAGCTATGCAAAAGTCTTTATTTAGATGACTGAAATAGTCCTTTCTAGGGCCTACACAACGCCATCGCTGAGTGGTTCAGTGAACTGCAGCAAACTCGACGGCGCAGTGCCACAACAAAGCTTTAATTTAATTCGTGCCTGTACGGGTACATTCGGTTTTCACAAGTTCTCTCCAACACTCTGGCTCGCGTATCCTTCAAGTTCGGCATGTTCATATGGGGTAGGGAGTGTCCCTGGTGGCTGGAGAGCAGTTGTGTACAGAAGTTATGGCTGGTCACGTCGTGTCGTGATGGTTCAGAAGCTACATATCTGATCTCGACATGATTTTTTTTTTTTTTTTCAATGTTTGTAGTTGCAGACTCGCCATTTGATTCAGACATTTGCGAGCATTTGAGTGGACATAGCGAGAACCTGACATGGTTCTGTGATAGGCTGGAACGCAAGCTAGAGAAGCTGTTAGGCGTTGCGCGGCCGACTTCGATTGTCATTGTGATCGATGGAGACGTTAAAGATGTGACAAGTATGGTACAAGTGGTACAGATGTCGTCTAGTACACGGGAGGCATCGCTGTGCCAACGGAAAAGAGTTCAAGTTGAATCCACGGAAGGAAGACGATTCCCGTGCTGGAATGGCTCTACCAAGAAACAAACGGCGATCTGCGATGTCTCGAGAAACCAGCCGAGTATTTGGGTCCTGACGTTGTCGTGTGGCTGTATGAACACGGGCGACGTCACTTGAACGCTCAGCTTGATTTCCGATACGCCAATCTGCAGGATTTTCAAGATGAGTCTATTAAGCAGTGTCTTATGTACGAAGAAGACGACATCTCATTCACGACAGTTAATGTCGAGAGAGTGGTTGATCAAGCGATCAAGAACGGCCACTTGGAGCTACTCCAGTGGCTTTACCAACATCGACCTGAGCTTTTTGATAGAGCGTGTCTTGGAGAAGGCGTGTCTTTTGGTTGTTTCGAGGTCGTCAAGTGGCTCTATGAGAAATTTCCCAAGAGTTATTTTGACGATCCACGCCCACGATCTCGATTCATTCTCTCGCCCTTGTTTGATTTCGAGATAATTCCGTGGATTTTGTGTGAATTCGAGTGGAAAAACCAAGTAGATCGCATTGTCTGGATGGGAAATGCAATAAAGTTTTGTGCTGGAGCTGGCTCGTTGGAAATGATGCAATTATTGAATCACATTCGTATAATCAATCGATAAGTGAACATGATGCTCTCCATAGTGGCGCTCATACAATTTATGACTCGGTACTAAACCCAGTGATATTGGAAGAGGCCGCTGCCAATGGCCGTCTCGAAATCGTTCAGTGGGCGCATGCTCAATCGAGAGAGGCTTTGGTGACAAGAGCTATGAATCGAGCAGCAGCCAACAATCATTTAGCTGTTGTCGAATAGCTGCACCAGAATCGATCTGATGGATGTACGACTGACGCTATGGATAATGCTGCTGGCAACGGTCATCTTACTATGGTCCAATGGCTGCATGAAAATCGTTTTGAAGGTTGTACGACAAAAGCCATGGATTTAGCTGCTACTGGCGGTCATCTAGCCGTTGTGAAGTGGCTACACGAGAACAGATTGGAAGGATGCACAACAGGCGCAATGAATAGTGCAGCTGCCGGGTATATCGACATTGTGCAATGGCTTCATGAAAACCGATACGGAGGTTGCACAGCAAACGCAATGACGAATGCTGCGTCCGTAGGGCGTTTAAATGTGGTGCGATTTCTGCACGAGAACAGACAGGAAGGCTGTACAGAATACGCATTATATCTTGCAGCAGTTGGAAGTCATTTCGACACGTTCAAGTGGCTTTATGAGAATCGATCTGAATCGTTTTATACTCCGGAACTGGAATCATGTAGCAAAGCAGGTCCATATTTCAGATGTCTGGCGTTCTATACTGCACATGATCGATTTGGTTGGTTTGTGGATACATCCATAGAAGCTGGTGACTTTGAAACAGTTGAAATGCTGCTATCAATGGCCTGTACAAAAGGAGTAGTTCTACCTGAAAGTCAATATGTTGATCTATTGTAGAGCAAAACATATCTTGCGTCTGGCTAACCGCAGTAGAATAACATCAAGTGGCGTTATATCCTGTATATCCAGAGTTGAACAGAAAATTCAAATTGAAGAACAACGTTAGCGCAGTCGACATCGCAAACGCCAACGTTCACTGAAGAGGCCGCTGGAGTCTTGATGATAAATTCATTAACGTATCTGTTTTCAACCCGTTTGCGCATTTTAAAATTGCCGTTACATTCAGAAACCCATCGTGTACACAGTAGAGAGCTGTATGATCCACTCATTTGATCAGTCAAACCGCTACAATTGCCACAAGATGGAAATGATATTTAGACGAAGGATTTGGTAATACGGATGTGTCGCTCAAGTTGGCGCTGATGGCTTGAGTTGATCTTAAGTACGATATCGCACTTTACGACAATGAATGAGTACTGTATGTACTTATCAGATTGTGGGGACAGACCGATTTGATGCAATGGAGGAATTCATGTCATCTGTCGCTACAGTCTGGCGCGTCTGCCCGCAACTGGCAGCGCTGCCTCATGTGATGCGCGTTATCGATGCGTTCTTGTGGCTAGGTGCCAGCCACTGGTCGCTCGAGGCCGCCTCCAAGCGCGGCTTTGTCTGTCTTTTGGACCTCCTGCTAAAGCACGAGAGGCCCGAGTACAATCGTCGCTGCCGTGAAATGAGGTTGAAGTTCGCCATTAAAGAAGCTGTGGAGTCTGGCTACACCGTGGCTGTGCTCAAGTGGTGGGTCGAGCGATACTCGCCGGATTTGGTGTCGAATACGATTTTTTCCGTCTTTGAGCTCGCTATAAAACACGCGAATTTGCTTGCGCTAGAATGGCTGTATGAAGAAAACCGCTGTGCAATGCCTCTTCTCAAGAGCCAAGTGCCTTGTTTTGACCCTAACATCATCATTTGGCTGCACGATCGTGGGGGTTATCACTCATGCACTGAGCTAGCGCTGAGTCACCTTCGTTGTCGTTGGACAGCTAGCTCTTTGGTGGCCTTTAGACAGTGTTTGACATATGAAGACTCTTCGTTCCGCATCAGTGGAGTGGAAACAGCGGTGGCAAAAGCCATCGAGCTCGAAGACCTCGATACGCTGCAGTGGATTCATGTGTATCGCTCAGACGCTTTCCTTCCGCTGCATCTGAACTCTGCTATCCTTAATGGCAATCGTGAGGTTGCTAAGTGGCTACTACAGGCATTTCCCAAGTCTTATTTCGGTAACCCACAACTAGGACTATCGAGTTTGCGTAATCCAGGAATTTGTCAGCTTGATCTCGATTTCATTCAATGGATGGAATCTGCATTTTAATGGACTGGTGTTCGTGCCCACGTCGCTTGGCTGAATAGTGTGATTATGTTTGCAGCCGCGGCAGATCTGATCGAAATGCTTGTTTTTGCATTCAACATGAGAATCGAACAAATCGAATTACACCCCGACATTCTGAGAAACGCCTATATAGCTTCATCGAGTCTATCTGTGATGGATATAGCAGCTTCGAAAGGCAACTTGGCGATTATTCAGTGGCTCCATGATCATCTCGTTGAAGGATGCACTACTAACGCCATGGATGAAGCTGCCTCAAACGGGCATTTACAGACGGTCCAGTGGTTGCATGAGTTTCGTGTAGAAGGCTGTACAGTAAACGCAATGGATGTTGCTGCTCGCAATGGTCATCTGGACATTGTTCAATGGCTGCATGAATTCCGTTTGGAAGGCTGTACAACAAATGCAATGGACAAAGCTGCAAGCAATGGGCATTTGCACGTAGTTCGATGGCTGCATCCGAATCGAACTGAGGGGTGTACAACAAATGCCATGGACTTGGCTCCAAGAAATGGATATTTGACAACAGTCAAATGGCTGCACGAAAATCGAACCGAAGGTTGTACTACAGCTGCGATGGATTGGGCTTCTGAATGTGGTCATCTGGATGTGGCTCAGTTTCTACACGCTAATCGACAAGAAGGATGTACCCGCAACGCCAAGATAAATTCGATTGTCCAAGGCCATTTCGTCCTCTTCAAGTGGCTACACGAGAATCAACCAGAGACTATCGATCTGGATGCTCTAGAAGCGCGTTACTCGATGGAAAGTGGTCTTCTTCGTCTGCGGGTCCTTAGATGTCGCGCCATCTGTACAAATTACGATCGTCTTGGCTGGCTTGTGGACCAGCTTGTTGAATTTGGTGACTTCGAGACAGTTGAATCACTGCTTTCTAGAGCTCGCGCTATCGGAGTGACTTCTATTGAAAGCTGTTTTGTTGATTCGTTGTAGTTCTGTCACCAACTCACAAGAATGCGCATAGAATTTATCAGCCATGAGTTATGAGTGATTTTGCTTAACCACACAATATAAATCTGCAACTTTATGTTGGCTGTTCATCTATTTATGTAAATGAAGACAGCAGGATATATATTGAAGATGGATTTCTTTAGCCCAAAGACCGGAACTTCGAGTTCAATGGATATCCCAAACGCAGTGCGAAGGCCCCACATGAAGGATACAGATTCAGTTGATAGTGCTGCGTACCATAGAACTCATGGATGCCGAAAGAAACTCTCGTGAACGTAAGTAGTGCTGTGTCGTTGGTCGATGGTAATGCGAATGAGAATTCTCATGATTGTGTGTCAACAAATCAGACAGGAGCGTGTGTGGACCACACCAGCCATTTGTGATGGGCATTCTCTGTTCCAAGTCAACCCACATATCAGCATGGACCTGTGCGAGCAGTCAGCACTATCAATCCTGCCGTGGCTGCGCTCGCGCACGCGACTCGACAGATCAACGCATTTCTTCTGGACAATGGCGCCGTGTGGACTTTGGAGAGCGCCTCTAGACACGGATTAGTACGTCTGCTGGATCGCCTGCTCAGGTTCGAATGGCCAGGCTTCACTCGCGAATGCAGAGAAAAGAGACTGTATCAGACCATTCAAGACGCTATTAAGCATGGATACGATGAGCCAGTGCTGGAATGGTGGATCAAGCGGTACATGCCTGATCAAACTGTGGTTTCGTGGGCTTTCGTCTTGGAGCTGGCTGTTAAACACGAGCGGATTCCTGTGCTGGAGCTGCTTCATCAAGAAACTCAAGGAAAACTGCCGATGTTGGATGATCCAGTTCCTTGTTTCGATGTTAAAGTTGTGATTTGGCTGCACGAGCATGGCCACGGCCATTTGTGTGCGAAGCTGTCACTCATAAACTGCCTGACGTCAGCTTCCACGTTCCAGTCCATCCAGCAATGCTTGATCTACGAAGACCAAGACAGCTCCTTCAGGATTGACCATGCAGAGAGAGCGGTCTATAAAGCGTTCGAGAGTGGCGATGTGGATCATCTGCTGTGGCTGTACGACAATCGACTGGAGCTTCTCAGTCAGAAGCAAAATCTGAACCTTGCACTCCGTTATGGAGGTCTCAAAGCTGCCAAATGGTTGGACGAGAGATTCCCCAGCCAGCATTTTGATTATCCAAGACGGACATTTACGAAAGTCTTTTATGACCAAGAAGGGTACGCTATTGAAGACAAGATATTCCTAGATAAGTACAACTTGGACTTGGTTCAGTGGGTCGTCTGTGAGTTTAGCTGGAGTGATGACATACGTCGCCTAACGTGGATTGATGATGCGATGGAATTTGCTGCGCGGACCAATCAACTCGAGATCCTTGAATTTGCGTACGCTCTTCTTGACAAATTGCCCGGGTCTACATTTAGTGCTTATCGTATCCAGCGACCGACACTATATAATTGGCTTGAGCCCAATCTTGAGGTGACGAGGCCACTTTGCGAAGAAGTCTACGAGAAACGGGTGTTCAGCTCGTCAATCATGGACACGACTGCCTCAAATGGTCATCTGTCAATCTTAGAATGGCTTCAAGCCCGTCCTCGACAAGAATGCACGACAAACGCTATGGATGTGGCGGCTGCAAATGGGCATCTGGAAGTGGTCCAATGGTTGCATCAGAATCGGTGTGAAGGTTGCACGTACGAAGCCATGAACGAGGCTGCTGGTGGAGGGTATCTCGAAATCATCCAGTGGTTGCATGAACATACAACACAAGGTTGCACAGTAAAGGCGATAGAAGTTGCTTCTCGCAACGGACATTTCGAAGTGGCTAAATGGCTACATAGAAATAAATACGAATCATGTAGGCAAGGAGATTTATCATCTGCTGCTGAAAATGGCCATTTGGATGTCGTGAAATTCCTTTACACGAACGGTTACCAGCCAAGAGACATTCTTCCTGCAAAGATGTCTGCAGCATCAAATGGGCATTTTGAAGTATTCGTTTGGCTTCCAGATATCACATGCAGCTTATTTTCACTTGGAGTGAAGATTTGGAAACGAAAAGGCCGTGAATCTCATATATGTCTATTGAAATGCGAAATGATGTGCACGACACATGACCGTTGGGGCTGGTTTGTGGATCAGTTCGTGGAGCTGGGAGATTTTAAAGCAGCTGAATTAGCTCTGACTGAAGCTCGTGCCGTGGGAGTGGCATCGCTAACAAGCCGTTTTGTTGATTTCTAATTGCAAAATTTAATCAACGATAAATTTCCTATCGAATTCGAGTAGTAATGAGTGTTGTGGTCCTCTTATACCTTACTTTCTTAGCATTCCAGCGAGGATGGAATATTGATGTGAGCCTCATTTGCTTGCTTTTAAAGTGGCTAGATTTTTTCGTGAATAAACAGCAAGCCCTCGCAGCGAAACTTTGCAGATTCTTGTTGTGTTCTCCCTCAAGATTATTATACAGTATTAGCTGGATCAAAATCATAGCTACCCATTTAATTTTTGTTGCTTTCAAACCATTCTAGGCTTAAGAGGCAGTATAATCCGCAGTAATTGCTAGCCCAGAAACTCGATATGCTCCTTTTTTAACCAGTAGCGGTCACCAGACGCTTGCAAACTTAAGATAACGGGAGTAACCGCGATTTCATCGGAAATGTCGTGTGCCTTGAGGCTAATAGTGAGCATTCAATTTGGATCTCTCTAATCTGTGGAGTCGTTAATGATTTATCGAGAACCTTTGCGACGGCGAATACGAAAGATTCGTTGTTTGACGAATTTCGCTGCGTGATTTTGCATTCAGCCGTATTGGCGAAAGCCTGTTCGCAGCGAAAGGATGACCCATGAGCAACCCAAATCTGAGTATCCTGTTTTTCAAGGTTACGTCTGCCTCTTCGTGTGCGCAATGACATCGCGTACATTACGCCTGCATGAACACTGACATCGCCTCACATGTTTTCACAGGAAGTAGACGGCAACTGCTCGACACTGAGATGAAGAGTACTGCGTGCTTTTACATGGTACTGCATTTAATATAATATTACAACTTCTCTTCTAAGAGAGAAAAATCCAAGTCCTTTGCATGAGTCAGACGAAGAATTAAATCGATCGCTCCGTGGTGACGACGAAATGCTAGAGCTTCTACAATTCGATCGAAGAGTATACAAGAAAAAGATGAATTGAGCGCTTCATCAGAGCAGCCTTCTGATCAGTTTTCATGAAGCCACTTAAATGCGTCAAGATAACCAAACTCGTCAGCGCAACCCATGGCACGGACAGTGCACCCTTCAGTACGATACGAATGCAGAAACTGAAGTATGGTAACGTCTCCGAGTGTAGCTGCCTAGTCCATAGCGTCCGCAGTGCATCGATGTTCATGTAACCATCGAATCACTTCCAAATGTCCACTTCTCGCTGCTAAGTCGATTGCATTTGTTGTACATCCTTCTTTACGATGTTCGTGCAACCATTGCAGCACTTTCAACTGGCCGTTCGCAGCTGCGTAATCTATTGCATCCGCCGTACAGCCTTCATCTCGATTCGTGTGGAGCCACTGAACCATATCCAATCGCCCCCCAAATGCAGCAAAATCTATCGTATCTTTGAAAAGCCTTGACTCAGATGCTGATGCAGCCATTTAATGCTTTCCACATCGCCAGTTTTGCGATATCATTCACAACAAATGAGGAGCAGCAGCGACTTCCATGATCTTGAAGCCTCTGTGCAATTTCCAAGTGTCCACGACGCACTGCTTCATCTACCAGATTTGGATTAGTGTGTCTCTTTTGATTGACTCAGCAGCGACAATCTGCGGGTGAAGGTTGATGAAGGAGTGAAGTCGCCAACGCAAATCGCAAAATAAATAGCGTCGTGAATCCAGGCGAGTCGACCGCAGTTGTATTTCCAAGTGAAATCGAATGCAATCCATTAAACAGCTTCTGGATCCTTATTAAATGCCGTCGAGTGCAGGCTAATATCGGAGAAATAGCGCATAGGTCGACTCTCAGTGAGCCATTTGATTGCCTCCAAATTGCCATTTTCAATTAGATTCCATCACCAGACTCCTTTCAGAGTGTGTCTGATCCGGCTGATAGCAGTCGAGCCACCAGCGAAGCACTTGCAGGCTTCCATTGTCGACTGCAGATATAATCCCGTTCTTGAGTCATTGATCTTGAAAGTGGAGATTGTATCTGGCCCACTGACACTGGAGCAATAGATCCAATAGGCGTACAAAGCCGTGGTCTCGAGCATCCACTGACTAGAGTCCACTTGGAACAGGAACGCATCGACCTTGTAAGCCACGTGGGGAAGAGAAGCCACTTGCGCATGGCTGTCACAGACCAGACGCACGGCAGTTCGACTTCCTCATTTGCCTAATGCGACGACAATGCCAATCACACAGTATGAGGCTTCTATTCGAAATACTACAGTGCTTTTTCATCCCACGCCAACTTGGGGTCTTGTATTTGGAATTTGGCATGATGGAAATGGAGCAAGTCCTAATGTCTGTACGAGCAGCATGCTCTGGCCTGGCGTCTATTGATGCACTACCACATGTGGCCTCCACCATCAACGCCTTCCTTTTCTGCAACCAATGGACGCTCGAGAGCGCCTCCAAGCGCGGCTTCCTTCTGGTCATGGATCGTCTGCTCAAGCACGATTGCCTGCGATTCAATCGAGAAGGCCGTCTGTTGCGTTTGAAAGCGGCTGTTGATGCAGCTTTGGAGCATGGATACGATGTGAACGTGTTGGAGTGGTGGCTGAAGCGATACTTGCCAGACCAGAACGTGGTTTCTCTGACTCAGATCTATGAACACGCAATCCGGAAGGGGCGATTCCCGGTCCTAGAGTGGCTGTATCAGGAAACAAACGGCCAGCTACTGCTGTTGGAACGTGGACTACAATGTAATCGTCCAGCTGTGGTGATCTGGATGCATGAGAAACAGATCCGACACTCGAGGATTCTACTCTATCTTCCATTTTATTTTGATGAACCGACTTTCCACGCAATCAAGCAGTGTATCATCTACCAAGACCAGGACAGCTCACTCATGTTGATCAACACGTTTAGCATCGTAGAGGCAGCGATCAAGTGCTGCCAGCTTGATCAGGTCCAGTGGCTATACGACCATCGGCCGAATTTTTTCAATTCGCTTAATCTTGGCGTTGCTGTGCGCTATGGCAAATTCGAAATCGTCAAGTGGCTTTATAACACATTTCCACATGAGGATTTTCAAGACCCACCGAAATTGTCTCGAAGCTTGGCCGACCATGGCTCGTTTACGTCGGATTTAGACATGATTCGGTGGCTATTGTGTGAATTTACCTGGACCTCGGAGCAAAATCGGCTCGCTTGGGTGACTGATGCCATAGAATTTGCAGCAGGAATCGGCTCATTGGAGTTGCTCAAACTCGTTTTCAAACTTCAAAACGACTATTTCAAAGCGGATCGATGTGCCGCTGAAGGAATGCCAGACTCGATTGAACTGTCCATGAGCTCGGATATTCTGGACGAAGCTGCTGCAAATGGCCATCTCGACATTATTCAGTGGCTCCAGGATCTTCCTTGTCGATTGTTTACGGCCAAAACTATGGACAAAGCAGCTGCAAACGGTCACTTGACCGTCATTCAATGGCTACATCGAAATCAGTCTGAAGGTTGCACAGAGACCGCGATGGATTCTGCTGCCGCCAATGGCCATCTTGATATTGTTCAGTGGCTACATTTGAATCGAAGTGAAGGTTGTACTACGACCGCAATGGATTCAGCCGCCGCCGATGGACATCTTGAAATTGTCAAGTGGTTGCATTATAATCGAACAGAAGGTTGCACGATAAAAGCTATGGATTTAGCAGCGCAAAATAGACATCTTTCTGTGGTCAAGTGGTTGCACGAGAATCGATCCGAGGGATGTACAACGATGGCGATGTATCGAGCAGCTGAAAAAGGATATTTGGATGTTGTGCAGTGGCTTCAAGAGAATCGAAGAGAAGGTTACTCTGCAAACGCAGTGAATCGCGCAGCAGAAAACGGTCATGTTGACGTGGTCCGATTTCTTTACATGAATCGAGAGGAGCGTTGTACGCGACGCACAATGGATCGTGTTGCAGTCAATGGTCACTTTGGCATGTTCCAATGGCTTTACGAGCAACACCCTGACTTTTACACACCAGATTTAATAGATTGGGAAGAACTAGGTCGAAGACCAAATTCACATCTCAAATGTTTGGCTTTGATTGCGAGTAGCGATCGTTTCGACTGGATCGTGAACAAATTCATCGAATCTGGACAATTTGAGACAGTGGAATCTCTACTTTTAAATGGACGCAGCAATGAAGTGAACAGCACTAAACGTACCTACGTACGTCAATACCTCGTAACTTAAAAAGAGTGTTCTCATTTGCAGCTGCTGTGAATCCATCGATTGCTGAGAAACCAGAGATTATAACCAATCAATCGAAACAAAACGATCATCTGGGTGAGAGATGAAAAAGCATTTAGCCTTCCATGGCTGTGATTGCTAAAGTAGATCTTACCAAACGATATTGCTGCTGCCGTGATGTGCGATCTAAATTCGCCACTAACGAAGTTGTCGAGTTTGGACACGACGTTTGTGTTCTCTTGCCACTTATAACCGCCGCTTCAATGAATTTGGGTTCGAACTTGCCATCGTCCACGCTAGCGTTCCTGAAAATATCTTTATCAAGAAATCCAAGACTCACGATTTCAGTCTTGTGTTTCGATGCTGCCGTCGTGGTCTGGCTGCATGGCTCATGATGCTATCATTCTATATATCGATAAGTTTTGAGCACAAACCACGTCGATAAAGCTTTTCTTTACGTACGAAGACGAAGACGCATTTTTCAGAATCCATAGGAGATGAAATTTCGATGGTAGAAGCGATCTGGTTTCAAGAAACCGATACTCTTACAGTGATTTCATGAATCGATTTTCGCCCAAGAGCAAATCTTGTCAAAGCTGTTATTCACGGCAATTTTAAGCCTGCAAAATGACTATTGGATGCAGGCTGTTTCCAAAGCAGTTTTATGACGATCTACGCCTTGGAAGAGTTTTATATGGACGATCAAACAATGCAACTCGGTCTCGGTATTCTCCAGTGGATCACGAGTGAAGGTGACTGGATCAATGAAGTCGCGCTACGTCGCATGAATGACTGGGCCTCTGCCATAGTGCTTATTACAAGATTAGTTTAGTAAAGTTGAAGATATTATTATAGTCTTTTATATCCATACGACGCATTTCAAATCCGCAGCGATCCAAATCTTGGATTTGGTACGACAATCGAGTGCCTAGGATTGTTTACAGTCCACATAGATACATTATCAGATGTCACACTTCATATTTTCCTCTTCGCTTCGACGAGTTTCTCGTTTGCGCTAGGCTTCCGCAAACAAATAACCAACTAACTGACTTCGTTGCCGAGATCGCGTTCATGACGGCCGCGATTATTTAAATGCAACTGGTAACAAAGTACTAGAAGTAATACAGTCGGAGCGCCACTCAAACTCATTTCTTATCTCATAACGCGCTAACTAGCACACAACTCAGGAACGACACAGCACGACATTCGCTGCACAAAATCAGCTAGCGTATCCTTGGTTTGAGCTCGCACGCTAATGCAACGTCGACTCTGGCTCCTTCTTCACTTCAAACGCGTCGTCCGAGACCTTAGAGTTCCCCGCCTGCTCGCTTTTGATCGCTGGGTCGTAGTCGTCACTGGAGGAGCCATGGACGGGGGCGCTGCAAGGGGCTTGGTCTGGTGAGACGTCTGCTGATCCAGTAGCACCTCCGCTTTGATCAGCGCTTGAATATATTGAGTCCACTAATTCAATATTCTCTGCTGGCTGCGGCAGGTTGTAGAACGCATACAAGATCAATAAGCCCATCGCTTCCACGAAGACGATGTTCAAAATGGCCAGCAACGCCGTCGACAAGGACCAGTGGTACATCAGATAGCGCACGCCCGAGAGTTGCGCGATGATCGTGAGCTTGGCATTGTAGATCTGCAGCTCTGGGTGGTTCAGTACGATTGAGACGTTCGTGAGCGGGTGATCTTTGATCTCTGTGAAGCCGTTGATCACAAGCACACGGATACTCTGCGCTGGATCCATCAGCCCCAGCGCGAAGGGGATCAGACGCACGCCCATGCGCACTATACGCACCAGCGAGTGAGAGTCGTGCACGATCGCTGGGCGCGAGCTCGAGGCCAGGAGCT
Organism: Elongisporangium prolatum; assembly: GCA_023335875.1. NCBI lineage: Eukaryota > Oomycota > Peronosporomycetes > Pythiales > Pythiaceae > Elongisporangium > Elongisporangium prolatum. The sequence goes on from JAADVW010000094.1 coordinate 62,853, forward strand.
CGCCATGCGCTGAAGTGAGCGTTGTCTGCAGCATAAACATGCCGACCTCTACGTTCACGTCGGATTCCGGCACGTTGAGCTCTACGAACACGTCGTACTTGACGCCTGGCACGAGCGCGCTGCCCACGGGCGCAGGCAACGTGACCAGCTCGGAGGCTTGCCACTGATGCACTGGGTCCAGCAGATTGAGCGTGGCGCTGGGCAGCGTAAGCGTCTTCTGCCCATCCTTGACCATGCCTGCGTGGTTGCCATAGTCGAAGAAGATCTCCTGCTCGTGCAGTCGCGACGGGATCACAGCGTAGTAGAGCAGGCAGTAGACCATCGTAGCCAGAGCGAAGAGCAAAGAGAACACGAGTGAGAACTGCGCTACACGCAGCGACCAGCGCAGCATGAGCTGTGTGGTGCTCTGCACGGCGCGCACGATCTCCTCGCGCCGCCGCTGGCGCTCCTCCTCCTTGCCAGCGTCCGTGAAGCTGGCTGGCAGCAGCGCCCAGACCACGTTCCATGGGAGCCACGCCATTCTTCCGTCTCAATTGGCCAACTGACGGACGCATCAGATGCCACTGTAGTCATGTGACTAACTCTAGCCGACTTGAAGGGATTATGGACTGACTGAGGGAAAACGGAATCTTAGTCGAGTCGGTTTCTTTTTAACGGCTGGATCTCGACCTGTGAAACTTGATAATCTCTCTATTTATGCGACATGTGCCAACGGATTAACTCACTAGACAGGTCGTATATACCGCAAGACCGCGAGTGAGAGACCGTCGTCATGCGGCCGTGGCTGCGCGTCGTGCGCGGCTGCAGGAAGCTAGTAGCGCACTTCGCTCCGCAGAGCTGCCCCGTATGTTTGGATGAGCTACCGCTGGTCGGGCTGCTGGAGCTCCCGCATGCTGAAGCCAGCGCCGATGGTCAGGCTGGCGCCAGTGCGACCTTTGTGCGGCTGCGTCGCTGCAAGCACAAGTTCTGCAGCGGTAACGAGGACGAGCCAACCATCTGTCAACGTTCTTACTGACGCGGTATACGTGTTTCTAGACTGCATCTCGCAGTACATGACCATGAAGATCCGAGAAAAGGACGTGGAGAACGGTTTGGCTTTTGCGCTGCTGAACTCTGCGTTTATGGATCAGACAGAGCTTATGCAATAATGATGGTACAGACAAGTTCATTTGTCCTGTGGTCGAGTGCAAGATGCAGATCACTGAGCGCGATGTGCGCGAAGTTCTTGGCGTCTCAATGCTGCAGCAATTCCAGTCTATCGTCAAACGCAAGAACGTATGTTGTCTTCTATCTGTATTGCTGTCGAGTACTTAAGCTCTTGTGGCTACTGCAGGATGAAAAGAACCCAAGCGCACGCTGGTGTCCACGTGCAGGCTGCGATGAGCTCATTATCTGCGACTCGAACGTGAACTTCACGTGTCCCAAGTGCAAGGCCGTCGGCTGTTTCCAGTGCCGGGGCTTCGCGCATCGGTTCTGGTTCTGCAGAGCACAAGTGGACCCTTCGTATCTGGCCTGGGAGAAATCAGTTGGCCAGTGGAACGCAGTGCGAGGGTGTCCTCGTTGCCGCATGCGCATCTGGAAGAGCGAAGGCTGCAATCACATGACATGCACGCACTGTCGACACCAGTACTGCTGGGTGTGCGGGAGCAACTGGGAGCCAAGGTACGTGACTTTGAAGAAGCGTTGCTACTGGGAAATGATTAAGATTGTTCTTGCTGTCGTATAGTCATTACGGTTGCTACGAGGTGGCGGGGGCTCCAATCACGCGTTTGCAGCAGATCGTGGGCTATGTGTTTATGCTTCTGATAATCATGTTCCTCTCCGTGTTTGGTCTGCAGATCTTTCTGGGATTATATCTTGGTCTCTGGATAATACTGCGGATGGTGCCACAGCGTCATTTAGTTCAACAGCCGAATTGAAAAACGGTCGCACAGCATGTAATTTATCTACTTAATATCAGCCATTACTAGTATTGTGAAGATGAATTGCTGCTATCCATGATGTCACAGACACTCATCTTCTGGCAGGCAACTCAATATAGCCTGGGGGTATAGTCTTCGCGCAGATACTGATAGATAAGAGCGGAATCAAAATGTTGGAGCGACCAGGATTTAGAACAGTCTCAAAGTACTTCGGGTCAATGGAAACTACGCCACCCATCGCTTGAGCATCGCACAGGATCGCTTCGACCGCTCCGAATCGTCCATGATTGATCAGGATGTACACAAGCTTACCTAGCGGAAGGTACGTCGTATGGCGCGCCATAAACTCGATAGCATTCAAGTGGCCAGCAGAATATTGCCTGAATAAACTCTCTGAGCGTCTGCTCGTAGATTGGTATCCTTCAGACCGATTCTCATGTAGCCACTTGAATGTTTCCAAATGGCCATTCTCCACTGCTTTTGCCTTTGCTTGGGCTGTGCAACCTTCTGAACGATCGGAATGCAAAAATTGAATCACGTGCAAATGACCTTGACTTGCTGCCATATCCATCGCGTCTGTTGTACAGCCTTCAGTACGATTTTCGTGGAGCCATTTGACCACTTCGAGGTGCCCATTGCGTGCTGCCATATCCATTGCAGATGTCGTACAACCTTCTGTGCGGTTCTCGTGTAGCCACTGAACGACATTCAAATGCCCATATTTCGCTGCACGATCCATAGCTGCTACTGAACACCCTTCCGTTCTGTTTGCATGAAGCCACTGCACAACTTCTAGATGCCCATTACCTGTAGCTGTATTCATACCTCGTCGATACCCAGATCCTTCAGGCCGATGATGATGTAGCCATTTGAGAGCGTCCAGGTGTCCGTATACAGCAGCATGAAAAGCAGCTTCGGTCGGGTGATTTGGCATCTGCAAGTCCTTGTGATGGTTCTCGAGCCATTGCAAAATCGCCAGTTGGCCATTAATAGCAGCCCAATACACAATATCATTTCTCAACACCGAATCTGTTGAGTCGGGACAAGCACCTGATTCAGCTTCAACGTCAATAGTATTGGACCGCATGATTTTCTCTCGATACTCTGAGACTAATTCAAGCATATTCAAATCTCCAGTAAAGGCGGCAATTTTCATTGCGTCCGTGATCCAGACCAGTCGCATCTTGTCGTCACTCCAATTAAAGTCAGTCACACCCCATTGGATTGCTTGCAAATCGGAGCTGCTCATTGCTCGAATGCCTCCGTACTTCCATTTTAAATCTGAAAAATGGTGTTCTGGATAACTCTCGTGCAGCCATTTGGCTAAATGAACGTGGCCATAGGAGATGATTTCATTAAGGACGTGTGGCCCACATATCTCTGGTCGGTGCTCGTGCCACCACTGAACAAACTCCAAATGACCGATATAAATTGCCTCGGCGAGCACCAATTCCGGATCCTTGATCGTGAGGAATTGGTGGTCTTCATGTGCCAGACACCATTTGAAACACTCGAGACTAGCTTCAGATCCCAAACACTTGGGTTCAAACGCAAACGACAGACACAAGTGGCGCCCTCCGCTCTCGTACAACCACCGAACAACCTCTGGAGACTTGCACCAAATGTCAGGAGAGTCACTATTGCTTGGTACTGATAGCTGGCCATTCATTACTTCATGCGCCCATCGAAGCACATCAAGTCGCCCGTGAACGATTCCAAATAGGCAGATTAGATCCATTGGGTACTGCTTCTGTTGTGGCATGTAGGTCTGAAGCCACCACTCGAGCACGCGTACATCGTACATATCTTCCTCTATAGAACGCTTCACAGCGAATTGTAGGCGCAGCTCACGGCAATGGTGACTGAAGCCAGGCCATTCGCACTTGAGCAGGCGGTCCAGCAGACGAAGGAAGCCGCGTTCCGAGGCTTTCTCAAGCGTCCAGCGGCCATCGCTTTCCTCAAAAACCAGCTCATTGATCTTGTTTATCACATGATGCAGAGCGGCTAATGGCGATTGGTCATTGAAGACCAGACGCACGGCCGTCAGAAGCTGCTGCTTCATCTTCTCCCTTCGCGCTTGTGGGTTGATTCGAGTGACAGACAACAGGAAGTTACCGAATACAAGGCGTTGAAGAACAGAGGATCTTTCGAGAAAATAAATTTAGAGGAGCCCTGGCCAAAAACCTTTATAAATGGATAATGCATAAAAACAGGGTAATTAATTTTGCGTGGTGTCGGAAGTGAGTTTTTAACTTGATGTCGAACACGAGTGAAGGTCAATCTCATTCAGGCAGTCAAATGGCTCTGTCGGCTGTGAGGCTGGTGTGCGCAGGCCATCCTCTCATGGCAGCACTGCCGCATATAATGAGCGCTATTGACTACCTATGGACAGACTCGAAACACTGGACGCTGGAGAGCGCTTCCAAGTGCGGGTTGCTTCGGCTAAATGGACCGCCTTCTCAAAAACGAGAGTTTGGCCTTTAAGCGCCGAATATTTCGGCTTTACCACGCCGTTCGTGCAGCTATCACTGATCTCTACGACAGTCAGGTGGTACAATGGTGGCTTCAACGATACATGCCTGACCAAACCGTGTTCTCGATGGCTGAAGTCTACGAGATGGCAATTCAAAGCAGCCATTTGCCTTTGCTGGGGTATATCTATGAAGAGACCAAGAGGGAGTTGCCATTATTAATCTTTTCAGAGCACACTAAAAACCCAGACACCTTCGCCTGGCTGTTGGATCATGGGGGTTATCGCTCTTGTAAAGGTATTATGCTACACGAACTGCATGCCTTAACTACAAGTTTCCAGTCTCTCAAGCGAAGTTTCTCTTTCCAAGACGCCAACAGCCCATTCACAATCGATTTTGGTGAGTTTGCGATTGATCAAGCGCTCAATGATGGAGGTCAAGAAGACTTACAATGGCTGCATGAACATCGACAGCAGTTGTTTCAACCGTCCAATTACGGGCTCTACGACCAGAACCTCAGCGCTGTCAACATTCTCAACAACGCAATTCGCTATGGGAACGTCGATGCAGCCAAGTGGCTGGTGAAGTCTTTCCCGCAATCGATGTTCACGGACCCAAAACGAACGTTTGACAATGACGTCGCTTATCTACGATCGTACAGAGTGAATATGGACATGGTCAAGTGGGTTTTAAGTGAATTCGTCTGGAGAAAACCAAGAAACCGCAACTACTGGATGGATGACGCAAGAGATTACGCAGCTCGTTCTGGAAATCTGGAGATGCTTAAGTATGTTCACAAGGCTCGAATGGAGAGCTGCAACAATGGTCAAGTGGCTTTGAAAGTATTTCGGCGATGGGGCGAATCGCGATCGCCTGTTATGGACGATGCTGCTGCTCTTGGCCGCCTCGATATTTTGCAAATCTTTCATGGTTTTCGTAGTCGAAGATACACAACTCGAGCTATGAATGGTGCTGCTGCCAATGGCCACTTGGACGTCGTCGAGTGGCTGCATCATAATCGAATTAAAGGCTGTACGACAGAAGCAATGGATGCTGCAGCTGCAAACGGGCATTTGAGCGTTGTCCAATGGTTGCACAACAATCGTTCGGAAGGATGTACAACAAAAGCGATCGACAGAGCAGCCAGCAATGGCCATTTGAGTGTAGTGCAGTGGTTACATGAGAACCGATCTGAAGGATTCACGAGAATGGCGATGGATGGAGCAGCAGGAAATGGCTTTTTGAGCGTGGTTCTATTTCTGCATAGTGTCTGTCAGGAAAAGCATATACCGGATGTTCTTTGTACGACATTTGCCATGGACCAGGCTGCATCCAGTGGACATATTCAAGTTGTTCAGTGGTTGCACGAGAATCGGAGCGAAGGGTGTACGAAGCAAGCAATGGACTTGGCAGCAAAGAAAGGCCATTTAGAAATTGTCCAATGGCTCCACGAAAACCGAGCTGAAGGATGTACTAAAGGGGCAATGGATGAAGCGGCTTACCACGGACATTGGAGAGTGGTTCAGTTCCTACATGCCAACCGCCATGAAGGATGCGCATTTTATGCAAAAGCGTATGTAGCGGCAGAGAACGGTCGGGAGTTTTTCCACAAACTAGATAAGCCACTATGACTGTTTCATTCGGTTTAACTTATTGCGTGAATAAGGTCGATGTAACCAAATGGCCAAGATCTAGAAATATCTTGCGCAGCACAAGCTGAAATCGATTTGTGAGGAAAGATGGAATTTTATGGATCCAATACTTGATGATTCAACGTTTATTTCTTGGCGTAGCTGTTGCACGGAATCTGCACACGTCGAATCGCGATTCAGAGTTTCGATCACAAAAGTCACAGCTGCTTGCCCACCACTCGAGCATGCGCAGATCATACCAATATCTTACAGCAGCGTCAATACCAGCTTTCATTCGCTGCATTTGATGATTGAGGGCAGGTCATTCACGCCTGATCATATAATCCAGAAGTCGTATGAAGCGTGTGGGTGCGCACGTGTGGAAGCGCTTGCACAATCAACTGAACAGCGCAGATAACAAGTGCAGACGTCATTAATTACTTCTTTAGGATGGCCCATCGTTCTGTGCTGTATCCACTTGAATACAGGATCCAAGTGGAACGTACATCAGACCGTGGGCTCAGTTCTTATGAATTGAGACACGATCTTGAAATCTTCGGCGGTTAGAAACTCAGTAAGTCCATGAGATCCAGCAGTTTTGGGGGAGAAAATGACGGGAATTCTATGGCTAATTTGAGTCCTGTGGGTCTTCTCGGTTATTTTCGTTGGTCCGTTTCAGCATGCGATGGCGATGGCTCAGAACGTCTATGGATTTCAATTCTAGGATCGGACAAAATGGATGCGGTAGTTGCTCTCAGAATGGATGTGAGTTTCGTGTACGCCGACGGCAACAGCAACTGGACAGTGGTGTGCAAACGATATCTTCTTAACGTTAAGACGTAAACAAATAAGCGGAATGATTCTATCATCACTGCTCAAAACCAAAGGCAACACTCAAGGAATCGACTCATACCCCCAACGTCTGTAAGCAAGTGGTATCTTTG